>CM067304.1:50973230-50975730 GCA_034231615.1 Meghimatium bilineatum
TACAACATACATACATACATACATACATACATACATACATACATACATACTTACATACATACATACATACATACATACATACATACATACATACATACATACATACATACATACATACATACATACATACATACATACATACATACATACATACATACATACATACATTACATACATACATACATACATACATACAGACATACATACATACATACATACATACATACATACATACATACATACATACATACATACATACATACATACATACATACATACATACATACATACATACATACAATTCATACATACATACATACATACATACATACATACATACATACATACATACATACATACATACATACATACATACATACATACATACATACATACATACATACATACATACATACATACATACATACATACATACATACATACATACATACATACATACATACATACATACATACATACATACATACATACATACATACATACATACATACATACATACATACATACATACATACATACATACATACATACATACATACATACTTACATACATACATACATACATACATACATACATACATACATACATACATACATACATACATACATACATACATACATACATACATACATACATACATACATACATACATACATACATACATACATACATACATACATACATACATACACATACATACATACATACATACATACATACATACATACATACATACATACATACATACATACATACATACATACATACATACATACATACATACATACATACATACATACATACATACATACTTACATACATACATACATACATACATACATACATACATACATACATACATACATACATACATACATACATACATACATACATACATACATACATACATACATACATACTACATACATACAGTACATACATACATACATACATACATACATACATACATACATACATACATACATACATACATACATACATACATACATACATACATACATACATACATACATACATACATACATACATACATACATACATACATACATACATACATACATACATACATACATACATACATACATACATACATACATACATACATACATACATACATACATACATACATACATACATACATACATACATACATACATACATACATACATACATACATACATACATACATACATACATACATACATACATACATACATACATACATACATACATACATACATACATACATACATACATACATACATACATACATACATACGATACATACATACATACATACTTACATACATACATACATACATACATACATACATACATACATACATACATACATACATCATACATACATACATACATACATACATACATACATACATACATACATACATACATACTACATACATACATACATACATACATACATACATACATACATACATACATACATACATACATACATACATACATACATACATACATACATACATACATACATACATACATACATACATACATACATACATACATACATACATACATACATACATACATACATACATACATACATACATACATAACATACATACATACATACATACATACATACATACATACATACATACATACATACATACATTACATACATACATACATACATACAGTACATACATACATACATACATACATACATACATACATACAACATACATACATACATACATACATACATACATACATACATACATACATACATACATACATACATACATACATACATACATACATACATACATACATACATACATACATACATACATACATACATACATACATACATACATACATACATACATACATACATACATACATACATACATACATACATACATACATACATACATACATACATACATACATACATACATACATACATACATACTTACATACATACATACATACATACATACATACATACATACATACATACATACATACATACATACATACATACATACATACATACATACATCATACATACATACAGATACATATACATACATACATACATACATACATACATACATACATACATACATACATACATACATACATACATACATACATACATACATACATACATACATACATACATACATACTTACATACATACATACATACATACATACATACATACATACATACATACATACATACATACATACATACATTACATACATACATACATACATACATACATACATACATACATACATACATACATACATACATACATACTACATACATACATACATACATACATACTTACATACATACATACATACATACATACATACATACATACATACATACATACATACTTACATACATACATACATACATACATACATACATACAGTACATACATACATACATACA
>CM067304.1:50980730-51169789 GCA_034231615.1 Meghimatium bilineatum
TAAAGGCATTTGGTTTGAAATGTGGTGTCGCTAGAACGGATCGGTTTCGTGGGCAAGAAAGAATGATCGTCAATCAACTGCGTACTGGGACCGTCAGTCAACGTATAATAGCGGCTACACTCAAGGAGAGATCTGAGCACCAATTGATTTGTCCGGAGTGCAATGACGATGATCCAACGACTAACTAACTAACTAACTAATTGCAAACATCAGAGATGAAAGGACACAAGTCAAACTGTTGTCATCATTCCTGCGGTGGATCGAAATTCTGATAACTCTGATTCACAAGTCTTCTCACCTTTAAGCTCTACACGCACTAACTATTTAGTTCACTGTGTTATGTAGATACACATGTAGCGTAATGAACACCTTCAGGCTGGACTAAGCTATCTCTAATAATCATCTCGTTGAGCACTGACATGTCTGTCATGATGGGGTCAGAGGAAGTGAAAGAGCCGACTTATTTGTAGGTAATGTGGCGATAGACAGCACAGTGATGAGAAGAGATAAAGCAGACTTGATCAAGGCAGTAATCAATTCATTTCAAGATGAAGATGATGTCAATAAGGCTGAGAACGTCAGAAATGGGAGTATCTATAGGAGAGGGAAGGAAAAGTATTTTTTTAGGAAAGTACGGAAGATCACCCAATCAGCATCTGACAGTGACTCTGAGTCCACATACACTGGGATGTCTGCTGGAACGGAGAGCTGAGCACTATGGGAGTGTCCCGCGAGCTGTGATGCTAGTTTCTAATCAAGAATCAAGAAGAATGTCTGTCAGTCTTTCTCCATTTTCATTTTACTTGATCTATTCAATGTTGGTGTGTTACTATAATTACAAAGTATCTTTGTTTCTCATATCTCTGTATTTCTATCCCTCAATAAAATTATTGTTTGCCTGTTTCCATGATGGTTAGTATGTTCTGTTAACTTTTAGCATATTTCACCGCTTTTTGTCTCAGCCATCTCTTTACTTGAGAAATACAGTTTATTGATTTTCTTTGTTCCTCATAGGTTTATCTCAAAGAAGAAAATTTCTTCCAATTTCTAGCTTTATTCATTGGTTTTTGTATACAAAATGAAAAATCTAAGATTTTTTAGGTTGCGGCAATGAAGTTTGGAGCATGCACTTAAATATAATGTGTTTATTATCTATACTCTCCATTTCTGCGTCTTTAAAACATAAATATTGTATACATGAAAGGAAAAAAATCAGAAACTCAGATATTATGAACACATTGAAGATTCCAGAGTGTTGGTTACTAAACACAATAACAGAAAGAAAACTACGCCTGTTTGGTCATATAAAGAGACACAATTGTTTAGAAAGACAAATAATGGATGGAAGAGTTCTTGGAAAGAGGAGAAAGGGCAGACCAAGAAGACGATGGACTGACGACATTAACGATAACATGAATACATCGCTAGAAAATGCAAGCCACAACCCCCAAGATAGAGAGAGGTTTAGAGAGTTCATTGGGAAGACAACGTTCTGGAATGAATACCATCACATGACTGACTCTTCATTGTCTGCAATTATTATTACTGCTACATCTCCTGTCATCGTTTTCACAGAACATCCATGTATGTGCACCTAGGAATGTCTAAAGCTATTAACGTACACAGTGATTCTATGTATGTGCACCTAGGAATGTCTAAAGCTATTAACGTACACAGTGATTCTATGTATGTGCACCTAGGAATGTCTAAAGCTAAATCATTGTTCGAAACTGTTACATCCTAAACAATGATACCGTTGTTTCATGTAGTTGTTTTATGTAACTGTTTCATGTAGTTGTTTTATGTAACTGTTTCATGTAGTTGTTTTATGTAACTGTTTCGTGTAATTGTTTTATGTAACTGTTTCATGTAATTGTTTTATGTAACTGTTTCATGTAATTGTTTTATGTAACTGTTTCATGTAATTGTTTTATGTAACTGTTTCATGTAATTGTTTTATGTAACTGTTTCATGTAGTTGCTTCATCAAATTGTTTCGTGTAGTTGTTTCACGTGTTTTCTCTCTGGCTTTTGTTAATTAACACTGAATTTCCTTATAATTTCTTACCAACCTACCCATATTTGTGTGAATGCTTCTTTTATTGCATCCAGCGCTTTCAGACAAATTGTTTCTAATTTCCTTCATGTAACAAGAAGAATGGAGTTATACTTCCATCTAAGCTTTAAAACTGTCGGAAATAAAATATTTCACAAAAGATGATTCCTAGTTTAAACAACTAAACGAGATAGTGAGAGACCTATATATTTTAGCCAGCCATTGGTAGTAAAGAAAACAGCTATTACAGATTATGACCATTAGTTTAAACTACGTACTAGGATGATAATACAGAGGCAGTATGTCTGATAAACATTTGATAGTAGTCACAGAAAGGGAACAGTTCATTTTATCTAGAGAATTTAGAAGTGAAATGTCTACATTTATTGAGAGTAATTGGAGCGATAAAATAAAAAGCAATGAGAAATGTGAACGTTAACACTAGAAAGAATTATTGATCATTTCTCATTCTCTGTTTATGAACGTTTGTCATGATAGATTTTCAGTTTTCCGTAACGCAAAGTTCACGGCATTTCAATAGTTAATAGAAGACTACATTTATCTTTCACTGTTTAGCAAAGTACACGGCACTTTCATGGTCTAATACAGGACTACATTTATCTTTAATCTGTTTAGAAAAGTACACGGCACTTTCATGGTCTAATACAGGACTACATTTATATTTTTCATCTGTTTAGAAACGTTCACAGCACTTTCATGATCTAATAAAGTAAAACAATTATCTCGCATCTGTTTCACACCTGCTATTGACATTTTCGAGTGTTTATTTTTGATAAAAATACTGTATTAGTGTTAAGTTCGCTTTACATTTCATTTTTGTTTTGACATTCACCGGCGTGTCAGCACCTTAACAGGTTCTTTAACTTTGTTCAAGAATATTTTTCAGATAAACCAATCCAGTTTGTTGAGTCCAGTCCCCTGAATATAAAGTCATTTGATGCGTCCACTCTCTTGACTATACAGTGATTTGTACTCATTAGGAACCATCCTTATAAAGTAATTAAATTTTATCGTTACATTAATTTTCATTGGCTGTCAGACAAAGTAAACACCAAGTGAAAAATCGAACAACAAAGCACAAAAAATCAAATTTCGTAAATTTAGAAGGATGATTCTCAATGAGTCCACAAAAATGTAATTTTAGGGGTTTTGTTGAGTCACGCGAAGCGGATTCATATGAAAAGTACCCGATTTATTGTCAGAAATATCTTAGAAGTGTGCAATATTTATTATAAGAATTAAATATGGCGTACACCAGATTTATTGTCACAGATAAGTGTGTAATTTGCCAGATGTGTCGTCAGAGTTAAGTATGTAGTGTGTTAGATGTGTTGTCGGAGTTAAGTATGGAGTGTGTTAGACGTGCTGTGCTGTGGGAGTTAAGTATGGAGTGTGTTAGATGTGCTTTGCTGTCGGAGTTAAGAATGGAGTGTGTTAGACATGCTGTATTGTCAGAGTTTAGTATAGAATATGCCAGATAGTTGTCAGAATTAAGTACGGAGTTGGCTATATTTGCTGCCAGAGTTAAGCATGGAGTTGTCCAGATGTGTTGTCAGAGTTAAGTATGGAGTTGGCTCGATTTGCTGTCAGAGATAACTATGGAATGAGTCAGATTTATTATCAAAGTTAAATATGTCGGCCAGTTGTGTTGTCACAGTTAAGTATGGAGTGGGCCCAGATTTATTGTCAGAATTAATATAAACTGAGTCTAATGTATTGTCAGAGTTAAGCATGAGGACTGCCAGGTATCAGAGTTAATTTCTTTCTTTCTGTCTTTCAAAAACCAGGAATTGCGAGAGATTAGGTCTTGCTTCTTATGTTCAGTGGACAGGTTTCTCCGTTCTTTCTTTCGTACACAGGAGACTTCAGGTTTCGGCTTGTGCAATGCCTAGTGGAGGAACTTTCTAATAAGAGGAAGTGCATATTAATTCGAGACGAGCCGACAGTTTGCTTGGGTCACCCAATGTTTGCCTTTCCTCCGACGAGACATTCGAAGCCAGCTAGTTAATCCTCGTGTAGGAAGACCGCTGCATTACCACCCGTTGTATCTGTAGATCCCAGACCTAATTTATTCTGTATGATGTGTGTTGGGTAACGGCACATTGGAACTCATAGATGTTACACCTTCCTAGACGGGGTGCTGCTTCGACTAAAAAGTTGTAGGTCTGGGATTTGACCTGTGAATTTCTCAAGCACTCACCTCATCCGCTTGTGATGGCATTCCAATTCATTGGGAGGCGAGACCTGTGTATTTCGACTCTTTGCCATTACCCAAGGAAGTAGGTAGAGTACGCCTATCTCGGACGAGGAGCTCTGCAGTCGACCCTAGAGTACTGAACCCAATTATCTCTTTATGAGCCGTGTTGGGCAGCAGCGACAGTCGAGTTGAGCTAGGTTGCAATGTTTAAAGACAGAAACTTGCTTCTCGCCTACGCTGACCACATCGTCCAGAGTCCTAGTCTCAACACTGCTTTGAAGTCCTGAACAAAGTGCTTTCCGACATGTATTCAATGCTTCTCGTGCATGCAATGCGGTGCTGTATTCAAACCTTGTTTTCATACCCATGTGTGCATGTTCGAGATGGCGTATCCAATACCCGAGACATGACTCATATTTTTAATGGAGTATATTGTAGTGGTACATGAGGTTTCTGTGTGTTCCTGAGCATGAACAGCACTTCCGCCAGTCTGTCTCGTGCTGGTCAAGTATAGCTTCGTTGCCACTATATCGATTCACATACACTGCGCTGCCCTCTAGCGTGTGTTGCCTTTTCCAGTTTCAATGAGTTCAGACTCCACATTCAATAGGATCACCACGTCTTAGCCTTTGCTACCTATATCAGGCATTCACATTGACCGCTCTTCCAATGTTTTTGCATTTTCTGGTGTAATAGACGCAATGCATACAGCGTTGCAGGGTGTATTGGCATAGAGGTCTCGGAGATATTGCGTGTCTCTTTCCAGGCAATTTCATCTACAGCCCCCAAATCCACGGGCACAAACCTAACATTGTTGTCCAGAACGAATGCAAGCGCGGTTTGGTGCCAGATGTATTTTCATAGTTAAGTATGGAGAGTGCCAGATGTGCTGTTGTCAGAGTTAAATATGGAATGGACCAGATGTGTTGTCTATTTTCCTGTTTCCTTTTTGAAATGTATTTACGGTTTGTCTTAAAGTGTATTTATAGTGGATTGTTTTAACGTGTATTATTGTAGCTCTGTATTTATGGTGGACTTTTAAATGTGCAGTAATTTTGAATTTGCGTTGAATATATGTACTGTAATTATGTTGGATTTTAAACGCGTAGTTTTGGTGGAGGTTTTAACTTGTAATTATTGTGAATGGTTTTCACGTGTGGTTATCATGGATTTCATAGCCTTTACTATGTTGGATTTTTAACATGCAGTAATAGTAGAATGTTTTATCACACTTGTTATGATGGATTTATTTCCCTAATTTCGTTATCTGTTTATAACTGCCTAGAGATGTTTAATTTGCATCTTTGGCTTACTAAGTTTATTATACGGTCAAAACTAATACATTTGATTGTGGTCTACTCTCCGAATAAGTTCTACCTCGATAGCTAGTACTTCACATATTATCAGACTGTTATAGGTTTGCACCACAGTTGGTAGTGGATGACTTGGATGTTTCTATCAGCATGAGGAAATCATTCATTGTTGGTGATCCCGCAAGAAATGTAAGCAAAGAAATACTAAGTGATTGCAACTGATGGATTGCTAAACTGCTTGGAAGAGACACGGCACACATATGAATCACCACTACATGGTCTTCGACGAATCGAGACACCGCCTAAATATAAATCACCTCTACACGCACAGACTCCATCGGATAGAGACAAAACTCTCATAACAATCACCACAAAATGCACATTTTCGGTCTGGAAGAAACATCACCCTTAAAACAATAACCACTTCATGCACCGTCTCGTGTCATAAATATATCAATCACCACTTCATGCACCGTTTCGGTCGGTAAGGGACACCGACCGCCAATCAATCACCACTTCCTGACCGTAGGGATATAAACATATCAATCACCACCATATGCACTGCCTAAAGCGATGAAAATTAAAAGATTTCAACAATATAAGGCACAGGTAACTCCAGACATTTCTAAAGTAAGGAATTCCCAATAAGACATAAATTATTTTCATCTTTATCAATGAAATTTGTAGTTGCAATGTGCCTATCTCTTTTAAAAGGTTGCTATTAAAAGGTGCCTACTTTTCTGAGGTCGTTTGTTTCTTTTTGCATCTAGTATCTCGACATCTATCATTGCTTCCCATTGCCGCTGTTTGTTTAGCTGCTTCCTATTTCCGCGGATTGTTTAGCTGCTTCCCATTGCCGCTGAATGTTTAGCTGCTTTCCATTGCTGCTGTTTGTTTAGCTGCTTCCATTCCAGCTATCATTCCAGCTTATCATTCCATTATATCATTCCAGCTATCACTTTTCCATGTCATTCTGACGCCAGTAGCATCATTCCAAATAACACTTTCTCGTGTTATTCTGTTATGGCTAGTATCATTCCAGCTATCACTTTCCAGTATCATTCTGATGTTCATTGTGACTAGTATCATTCCAACTATTAGTTGCCCAGATCATTCTGACATGGTTGAGGTGAAATAAAGAACAATATGAAAATGCGATCGACTCATTGCGATTTGATGATTAATAATCACTTTCTCTTTCTTTGAACACATACAACTGAATATACACACTGAATTTCATTCACACCAAAGCTTCATCGCGCTATCCTGTTCCTACAATTGGAGTCACTGCATAACGTGTATCTTTTAAAACTCATATTAAAAGGTGCCTACTTTTCTGAGGTCGTTTGTTTCTTTTTGCATCTAGTATCTCGACATCTATCATTGCTTCCCATTGCCGCTGTTTGTTTAGCTGCTTCCTTTTTCCGCTGTTTGTTTAGCTGCTTCCTATTACTGCTGTTTGTTTAGCTGCTTCCAATTTCCGCTGTTTGTTTAGCAGCTTACTATTACTGCTGTTTGTTTAGCTGCTTCCAATTTCCGCTGTTTGTTTAGCTGCTTCCAATTTCCGCGGATTGTTTAGCTGCTTCCCATTGCCGCTGAATGTTTAGCTGCTTTCCATTGCTGCTGTTTGTTTAGCTGCTTCCAATTTCCGCTGTTTGTTTACCTGCTTGCAATTGCCGCTGTTTGTTTAGCTGCTTCCAATTTCCGCTGTTTGTTTACCTGCGTGCAATTGCCGCTGTTTGTTTAGCTGCTTCCAATTTCCGCGGCATGTTTAGCTGCTTCTCATTGCCGCTGAATGTTTAGCTGCTTTCCATTGCTGCTGTTTGTTTAGCTGCTTCCAATTTCCGCTGTTTGTTTAGCCACTTCCCATTACTGCTGTTTGTTTAGCTGCTTCCAATTACCACTGTTTATTTAGCTGCTTCCCATTGCTAATGTTTGTTTAGCTGCTTCCCATTGCTGCTGTATGTTTAGCTGTTTGCCTAATTAAAGATACTGTCGTGTCCAGTCCCTGATATTGTCTGTCCATACTTTTGTTTGTCTTCCTCTGCTTCCACCACCTTCGACTGTTCCTTGCAGTATTTCTCTCAAGGAACCATGTCGGCATACATTTCCAAAACATACAGTTATTTGTCATTTCCCTATTGAAATGAATGGTTCTCGTGAACCTGTATGCATCTCTATTTTATTTCTTACGTACATGTGTGTCGTATGCTCTATATGGGAGATTCCTAGAATTCGCATGTAACATGTGTTTTCGAAGGCCTGTAATCGGGAGCCGCGTAGCGCAGTGGTTAGCGCTATGACTTTGCATATGAGAGGTCATGGGTTTATTCCACAGTTGAGGCGAAAATGTTTTTCAGATCGCAACAGCTTCCTGGTTGACCCAGCCTTAAATAGGTACCGGATTAATCCGGGAAGTAAAGACTGCGAGGGAGAGGAGATGGCTACCGCCGTTATTTGCAGAGCCTCTGAAATGTGATATCGCTAATATCTCACACCCCTACGGCATTAATAAATGCTATGAGTTAATTAATAAATGGGTTAATCCAATAAATAATGTTTTTATATAGTATAAACAGATAGTGTGATAGTATCTGGTTGTGGAACCCTTCACAGGCAGGGGATTTCCCAGTGAGAAGTGAGAACCCTTCACAGATAGCAAGAGATGGACGGCGTGAAATGCAACACATTGAATGTTTTGCTCTTGTGTAAATGTTGTCACTACGGACGCTGGTGGCACACACTGCGAAGGTGTGTTTATCTAAGAACGTGTCAAGCGACGACAAAACACAAACGTGTGTTTTTATAAGAACGCGACAAGCTATAATGCAACGCGTAAGTACAACGTTTGTTTACCAAAGAACATGCCAGATAATAGACAGACGGGAATCATACCAGGTAGAAGCTTTCTTGTTGGTCTGAGGCAACGTGGGTTTATTGTAACCAGAAGGAACAATTTTTGATGTAAGAATTATATTAACTTATCCTCATACTTCCTACTTGAATTTATTTGTATAAGATATTATTTGAAGCAGCATCGTACTGTCTCTATGTTATACATGTTTACAAGAAGGTTTTTATGTCCTTGTAGTACGAATATATATGTACTATGTGTTACCGAGGATACTTCAATACGTGTACGTTGTTGTAATAATCCTTGTCTCGATAGGTCCGTTCTCAGTGATTTGAGTACATAGGACGAATGTCTTTTTTGGGGTGATGTGGTTAGTCAAGTACGGAAAATCTGTTTACTTGAGTTCAAACCCGATTTGATGCCGCTAGAGGGGACCTGGTTCATTCCCGTCAGCTGTAATACCTATTTTGGCATAGACACGAATGTTTAGAAGGCAAATTATGGAGGGCAGATCACCATGGAGAACAAGAAGTGGTAGACCAAGAAGAAGATGTACTGACGACATTAAAGATAACATTGAATACGTCGTTGGAAAATGCAAGCCGCATGGCCCAAGACTGAGGGAGGTTCAGGGAGTTTATTATGAAGACAACGTTCTGGAGAGAATACCTAACATGCCATACTCTGAGCATGCTTGGGATGAGTCTGTGTAACTTGATTTTAATCAAGTTGTAAATCAAGTTTAATCAAACTGTAATTTGATGAATGGGTCTTGGTCCTGTTCACTAGGAAAGGGCTGTAACATTAGCACCAATTTCCTGGTGTGGATGGTCAAATCAATCATATAACAAGCTGTAGAAAACCTGTACATGATGGATTGCATATGCATATGATTGCACAAGCGCTAACAGTGAGAACACCGTCGTGTCGTTAAGAAATAGTAGATTTGCGATGGTTATCTCTCATCTTGGTGACGGTGTGCAGTTGTCTAAGATAAAATAGTTTTCCATATATTCTGTATTTAATTATTTTTATACCAGCATTTTCTCAACCTTGAAAACCATTCATCAAAAGAGCAGTGAATATCGTTCGGAACAGGACAGTAGATTGAGAAGAAACCCAGAAGGTTGAATGCAATAACAAATACCATCAATCCATATCTAAACAGACTGTTTCTTTTATTTCTGAAATTCTGAAACGAGGGGCCGGTTTCCACAAAAGAATACTAATATTCACGTAAACAGACACACACACGAACAAATATACGTTATGTACACATACACGGATAATGATATTGGAAACGAATCGGTACAACTTTGATTAAATTCTCGTCTGAGCCGGTCCAATCACCTCTGGCGACGTGTAGGCAAAGTTGACGAACACACACAACCACTAGGATAAGGAAATAGAGTTGGTGAGAAAAAATAAACTATATTCTCTGAAACTGAAGTTAATGTGACGTATGAAATGTATACTGTACAGTTATTAAATATCGTTAATTTGACTAAATAGATCGTCTCCGGTCTGTAGTTACAATTCTAAAGTCAGTAGTTATTAGCCAAATAACAGGTAAAAATCATTGTTACGTTAGTGAGGTGTGTGGGGAATATCGTATATTGATGTGTGCGAGTGCGATATATTAATGAGTGGTGTGAGATTTCGATATATTAATGAGGTGTGTGGGAATGCAATATATTAGTGAGATGTGTGAGAATACGTTATATTAGTGAGGTATGTGAAAGTACGGTATATTAGTGAGGTGTGTGAAAGTACGGTATATTAGTGAGGTGTGTGGGAATACGATATAAGAGTGAGGTTTGTGGGAATACGATATATTAGTGAGGTATGTGGGAATACGATATATTAGTGAGGTGTGTGGGAATACGATATATTAGTGAGGTGTGTGGGAATACGATATATTAATTATGTGTTTGAGAATACGATATTAGTGGCATGTTGTATGTGAATAATGACATTTTAAGAGTCGTATTGTCATCATTACGAAGATGTGAGATTGCTTCGACTGAAAAATCTCTTATATACTGTTCAAAAAATAAACGATACTATTTTGGAGTTAGTTTTATGCAGGATATTCGCTGATTGGACATCATTAAACATATCTGAATATGTCTACCTGGTCATTAACCTCTTGTGGTTACCTGAATTGTACTCATCTCATGATTCACATTTGTACTCGCTATTTTATTAATAACTGGTGACAGGTTCAAGAGAATCTCATGAACATTAATGAACACAAAACTCTCTAACCATAATATTGATTGCCTATAAAATAGTAAAGTAAAGTAAAGTAAAGAAAAGTAAAGTAAAGTAACCCATAGCAATTATAAATTGCCGTAGGGTTGTGAGATTCTTCTTCTTTCGTTCACTTGAAACATGTCTATATCTGTAACTCTGTCTCCTTAATAAAACTCACTGTCTTTTGTAGTTCATACAGTGTCCCATAGAGCTTTGATTCCAGTGTTGTTTCCTCTGGCCAATATGTCTGCCTCAGCGTTTCATGCTCAGAACACTCTTGAAGTATATGTTTGGCACTCTGTGCTGCCTGTCCACATGTACACATGGCCGTGTTGCCAATCTTGAACTTTGTATACATTTGACTGCGGAGTCGGTTGTGCCCTGTTCTGAGACGTAGAATTATAATTTGTTCTGATCTGTTCATAATGTGATAGTCATCTTGTGTTGGTGTTTGTGGCTTTCTTATTGACTTGATCATCTGTTTTTTCTGATGGTTGGTGATTGGTATATCTGGTTGGTCTTCGGCAGCACCTTCCTTAGCCAGTTGGTCTACTTTTTCATTTCCAGGTATTCCGCAGTGAGAGGATATCCACTGAATGGTTACCCTATACTGGTACGACAATTCGCTAAGTAGTTTTTTTCAAGTCAGTTAGTTTTCCAGACTGGAAAGCTTGAAGCACTGACCTTGCATCTGTCAGGAATACCACAGGCTGTAGTCCAGAGTTGGAGTTCAGAAGTTTTTTAGCTGCCACACTAATTACCTGGATTTCTGCATCATAATTATTGCAGAATTTTCCTGTCGGAGTTCTGATTGTATCTCTAGGCTTGTGTGGATATTCTATATATACACATGCACCTCAATTCCTCACAGCATTCTGTGCTGACCCATCTGCGTATACTCTGGCCCATATATCTTGTGGATATTCCTCATCCAGGAAACTGAGGGTGACTGTCCTTCGCTGCACACTGTTCTGTTCGTCCTCGCTTAGTATTCCTTTCACATGGGTCTGAATGTATATTGACATTCCATACCTTTCACCCCACGGGGTTTTTTCTGGTACAGACCTTAAGGGGCTGTCTACTTCAGATAGGTCTGTAAGTTGTCTACGGAGTCGTTTAGCTTGATGGATAAAGCTGCTTCTTTTCAGTCGCCCCATTGCTAGATTTTAAAATCTTTCCTTCAATGGATTACTTGGCATACACTGAAACTTTTCTGCTTGAATTAGTACTTTTGTGTCTCTGCGTTCGCCAAGTGTTTGCATTCTTCCCATTTTCTGCATCTCTGCTATGGGTGTTGATTTCATTGCTCCCAACATTATTCTAAGTGCCTGGTTTTGCACTTTATCTAGATCTTGTAATGTGGTGTTTGATGCAGGACACCACGTAGATGAACCATATTCCAGGTGTGGTCTTATGCCTTGCTGGTAAACTTTACTGAGTATATTTCCACTGGCTCCCCATGTGGTTCCACTTAGTTTTCTCAGGATAGCTAACTTCCTCCTGGCTTTTGTTGTTGCTTTGTTTATGTGCTGTTTCCATGTCAGCTTATCATCACAAGTAACTCCGAGGTATGTGGGTTGTTTGTCTTGTTTCAAGAGCTCTCCGTCTATCTTGATATGACCAGCTTTTTGTTTTGGTGAGAGGGTAAAGAGAGTAGTGCTGCACTTATCTGTGTTAATGCTGACGCACCATCTATTTTCCCATAAGGTTAGGGCATCGATAGCTCTTTGTATTTGTTTAGTGACCACTGTTGCATGTTTTTCCGTGCACCAGATCACCAGGTCGTCAGCATACATTGCCACTTTGATCCCGTGTGGTGTTCAGCAACTAGGTCATTGATGTAAACCAAGAAAAGTGTGGGTGACAGGACTCCTCCCTGGGGGACTCCATGACGCAGTAGAACTTTCTTGCTCTTGCGACCATCTAATTGTACCCTGGCTCTTCTATTATGCAGGTATGCTTTTACCCATTTGTACATTCTTGAGCTAACCCTGCAATTTCGCAATTTCTTTAGGGACCCTTCTTTCCAGACCTTATCAAATGCTTTCCTGAGGTCTATCCATGCTGCTAGTACCAGTTTCTTATCTTGGAAGGCATCCTCAATCTCTTGGGAGAGGTAGGTTGCCTGATCTTCAGTAGAGTTGCAATGTCTGAAACCTGCTTGCTGTGATACCAGAAGGTTTACACTTTCAAGGTACCACTGCATCCTAAGATTGATAATGCGTTCCATTGTTTTGCATAGACAGCTTGTGAGGCTGATGGGCCTGTAGTTGGAGACTGTGTTGCCATCTTTTCCTGATTTGAGGAGTGGTATCATTATTGTTTCTCTCCACGCCTGTGGTACATTACCTGTGGACAAGCTTGTGTTAAAGATCTGCAGTAGCTTTGCTCTTGTTTGAATTCCCAGGTTTCTAATCATTTCATTGGACACTCTATCAGCTCCATGGGACTTTTTCATTTTCGATTTGGATATTGCATGTCAATGGATGGGGTGTGAGATGTTAGCGATCTCACATTTCAGAGGCTCTGCGAATGAGGGCGGTAGTCATCTCCTCTCCCTCGCAGTCTTTACTTCCCGGATTAAACCGGTACCCATTTAAGACTGGTTCGATCTGGGAGCCGATGCGATCTGAAAAACACTTCCACATCAACTGGGGAATGACCCTATGACCACTCATATGCGAAGCCAGTGCGCTAACCACTGCGCTACGCGGCTCCCCTATAAAATAGTAACGGTCCTCGAATAAATTCAGTTGAAAATTCAATGTGCAAGTAATGTTCATCTCACTACAGAACAGCGATACGTCATAACTGGACTCTTAAAGAATGGACAATCACAACATGGAGTGTCCAGATAATTTAATTTGGTTAGAATCACCATTAGTCGTCTTTTGAAGTCATTTCAACAAACTGCACCTCAGTGACAAAACGGTGGCGCAGTGCAAAGATTAAGAGTCGCAAGCGCTGCCGAAGACAGTTTTTAATGTCTGTTTCACATGAGTAATTGATTTGCATCTTGGTCATCCACATTCCAGTCAATACCAGCAACTCATCGAATTTCATATCAAACTGTCAGGAAACGGCTGCTCAAAGCTTGTTTTTGGGCTAGAAGATCCTACTGAGGACCTGTTTTTGCAAACCGTCATCGCCAGAGCCGACTGCAATTGGCGAACCAGCATCGTCAATGGAACATTGGGAATGACTGGAGTCAAGTATGGTTTAGTGATGAATCATTTTATATTTTTGTGCTCCAGCAACACAATAAATGGAGAAGAGTTTACCTTTGAGTAACGCCCAGAACAGCGTTTATGAGGCTCCTCCACATGGTGGTGGAGCTGTAACATTTTATTGGGGAGTGGGATGATTAATGGCAAATAAAGAAATGACATGGTAAATTGAAGGATGCCAAAATTCCCAATAATGCGTCGCTTAAATTCTTCGAACTCACTTTGCATCTTTCCAATTTTGGTTGCACGAGGGTCAATTTTTCAGCAGGATAACGCTCGATCTCATGTAGCACAACTCGTTACCCAGTTTCTCGCTGACAAAACGTCCAGATCATGCCGTGACCAGCCATGTCATCGACATGGACCCCCATAGACAACTTATTCGAATTCGACAAACGACTCCGCCAGCGAGACGTAGCTCCAACCAATCTCCGACAGTTGTCTCTTGCGCAGCGGAAAGAGTGGGCAGCGATCTAACAACAGATCCAATGGCTAATCGGGTTCATGTCATGAATATGTCGTTCTCTGATAGAGGCCAGAGGAGACGATACACCTTAATGAAACGAAGTACTCAGTCGTAAAGAATAAACTTCCAAACCAAATTTAATAACATCGTTTCATTGTTAAAATCTGAAAGTTTTTTTAATGTCAAGTTTTAAACATTAATTCTGTAAAATAAAATGTTGGTCCACATTTGGAATTTGGTGTCCATTAGCACTGCAATAATGATGCTTTTCTGTTGTTGTTCTATTTTTAACAGTATAGACACACGTATCGCTTCGCACCCCTTCTTCCTTTATTGCAAGAGCCGAAAAAGAAGCAAAGAATAATAACGTTGCATCTTGCTATGTATTTTGAAGGGGGCGACTAAGGAGATTAAACGTAGGTTTACCCTCCAATGATCTCCACTGTGAAGACAGCTGCTGAAGGTCCAGTTGGGAGGAAATCATTCCTTTTTG
The DNA here is from genome assembly GCA_034231615.1 of Meghimatium bilineatum. Lineage (NCBI taxonomy): Eukaryota > Metazoa > Mollusca > Gastropoda > Stylommatophora > Philomycidae > Meghimatium > Meghimatium bilineatum. Next base: position 50,995,613 of record CM067304.1, read on the forward strand.
TGTATCATGCTTTGAGAGTGTGCGAACGTCAAAGTCCCCTCCGGAGTAGAAGAATGTCCGACTCATACCGTGCAGAGGACAGCAATTTACATCCCGTCTTCATCGATCCTAGAGCAACATGGGCCTAGAATTTCGTGTGTATTGTATTTTCAACCAATTTGTTAAGTTCAGTAACTTGGTTTGAAATCAAACAGAGCAACATGTTAGTATATCACTAGTTGCATTATACTCTATGAACAATTATAATAACATGTTCGTATAATGTATTACAATGTTTAATTATAACAAAATGTTCGTATATTGTATTAAAGGTAAAGGTAGGTCCTATGGCATCTGCTGTCGGGGATGAAGATAACTCTTTATGTACTAAGCCGCAGCAACTATTAGATGGGGTGGCCAGTTCCCTTCCATTCTTTTTTTTGTGTGTGTTTTGTTTACCTTCCCTAACTCATGCGCCAGGTACTCATTTACAGCTGAGTCGACTGGAGGAGTGGTCGTGTCAAGTGAGATATCACAACCCGGATTATAATGTATCACAATGTTCAATTATATAAACTTGTATAAATATAGAGATAAATACATACATAAACATAGCAATAAACACCGACACAACAGAGTGACTGCAAGAATGCTCATTAACTTATTGCAGTCACCATAATGCCCAAATAAGCCCTCATTCTTTAGATAACATTTCTAGCCTGTGCTTAATCTTCTTTGTGTTTTGTGCGTGTGTGTGCCTGTGCGCGTGCGTATTCGTGCATGGGTGGATGCGTACGTACGAACATGTGTGTGTATGTGTGAACCATCTTCACTCCATTGGTGCATGTTGAAGAGCCCAGTATTGCATATGTGTGTGTGCTTGTGTGTGTGTGTGTGTGCGTGTGTGTTCCATTGTGGTATTCGGGAACATGGAAACATCCATCTGAATGTATGTTTGTGTGGTTCACAACAGTGATGAGTATTGGAAAACAGGGAGATGTGTAATTGCATGTTCCGAACTCCTCTGGATTTTGGGCAAGTTGACTTACTACAGTTTAACAACATATTCAAATACATTGTATTTCTGTTTGTACAGCGTTGTCTCGTGTAGCCTTTTCTCCCTCTACTTGCAAGAGTGCTCACCATTACTATACTGCCATATGAGAGTATGCATGGTATCAGAATTATGATTTAAATGAGCATATATGAGAATGTGAGAATTTGTAATGAGGATTGGAATAGCACAGAGAGAAAACTTCACGAAAATTTACAATCAACACTCAACCAACACTGAACAGGAACCATCACCAGTTACACCATGAGTGGTTTACCTAAGCGGAGATCTGAGTACATATGGATTTGACCAGTGTTCGAAGACAATAATCATCATAATCAACCTACCCTCAACACTTCTTTATGCGTTTTTTTTCTGTCGATGCCCGTGCTATATATCAACATATTTCTGCAGCATCTCTTCACGTTATGCCACTACCACAGTACGTGTATGTGTCCGTATAATAAACATTGTTCTCATACAACACTGTTCTCATACACAACAGTTCTCATACAACACTATTCAGATACAACACTGTTCACATACACCACAACACAGTTCTCATACAACACTGTTCTCATACAACACCGTTCTCATACAGTACTATTCTCATACAACAATGTTCTCATACAACACTGTTCTCATACAACACTGTTCTCATACAGTACTATTCTCATACAATACTGTTCTCATACAACACTGTTCACATACAACACTGTTCTCATACAGTATTATTCTCATACAACACTGTTCTCATACAACACTGTTCTCATACAGCACTATTCTCATACAACACTGTTCTCATACAACACTATTCTCATACAACACTATTCTCATACAACACTGTTCTCATACAACACTGTTCTCATACAACACTGTTCTCATACAGCACTATTCTCATACAACACTGTTCTCATACAACACTGTTCTCATACAACACTGTTCTCATACAGTACTATTCGCATACAACACTGTTCTCATACATCACTATTCTCATACAACACTGTTCTCATACAACACTGTTCTCATACAACACTGTTCTCATACAAAACTATTCACATACAGTACTATTCTCATACAACACTGTTCTCATACAACACTGTTCTCATACAACACTGTTCACATACATTACTATTCTCATACAACACTGTTCTCATACAACACTGTTCTCATACAGCACTATTCTCATACAACACTGTTCTCATACAACACTGTTCTCATACAGTACTATTCTCATACAACACTGTTCTCATACAACACTGTTCTCATACAGCACTATTCTCATACAACACTGTTCTCATACAACACTGTTCACATACAACACTGTTCTCATACAACACTGTTCTCATACAACACTGTTCTCATACAACACTGTTCTCATACAGCACTATTCTCATACAACACTGTTTTCATACAACACTGTTCTCATACAGTACTATTCGCATACAACACTGTTCTCATACAGCACTATTCTCATACAATACTGTTCACATACAGCACTGTTCTCATACAGCACTATTCACATACAACACTATTCACATACACCACAACACAGTTCTTATACAACACTGTTCTCATACAACACCGTTCTCATACAGTACTATTCTCATACAACAATGTTCTCATACAACACTGTTCTCATACAACACTGTTCTCATACAGTACTATTCTCATACAATACTTTTCTCATACAGTACTATTCTCATACAACACTGTTCTTATACAACGCTGTTCTCATACAACACTGTTCTTATACAACGCTGTTCTCATACAGCACTGTTCTCATACAACACTGTTCTCATACAACACCGTTCTTATACACCATTGTTGTCAAGAACACGCAAATTGTTCGTGCCTCATAGCCCCCGGGTTGGTAAGCGTGCTGACATTGGACGCATGAACACACGAATCCTCCAAAGATTTATATATTCAACGATGAGAATAAAATACAAAAACATGGAAAATTATTACTGTTGGAATGTCTGTCCATGATTTTCTTTGACTCCTTCTGTTTCTTCCACCTTATAATTGCCCCTGCATGAATCGTTGCTAACATTCATGTCGGCTAACATGATCATTCTTCTTCTTCAGCACTAATTCTCAAACTCTCACAGCAGAACACTGTTGGTACTAGATTTCCAGCGGGATGTAGTCTAGAGAATGGAAATACGTTGTGCGCAGTTTTCGTTGCTTCAATGAACCGACAAATCCGTCTTCTGCTAATAATTCTAGTTCTCGTCGTTTATATGTATGTATTGAAAGTAGGTGAAACAGAAATAAAAGATGTGACAGGAAGATTTGGTTTAGGAACTAAGAATTAAAGAGGTGATTTATTGATAGAGTGGGCACAGGCACATAATTTAATAATAGGGAATACATGGTTCAAGCAACATCCAAGAAGGCTGTGTACATGGATTAGCCCAGGTGATAATACTCGCAACCAAATTGATTACATTTTAGTCTTTAAAAGACATAGAAACAGCATTAGATCTATGAAAACAAGGCCAGGTGCTGACTGCAACAGTGATCATATACTACTGGTAGCGAAATTGTGTATAAGATTAAAGAAGATCAAGAGAGCACCAAGGAATATGCAATTAGATTTAGCTTTATTGAAATCAGATGCTGACATTAAAGAAAGATACAACATAATTGTACAAAATAGATACAATGCCATTTCAAAGATTCAGAGTATTGAAGATAAATGGAAAATGCTAAAACAGTTGATAAACCAAACATCTAAAGAGATAATACCAAAAGTAAAACATACATCAAAACAAAAATGGATAACAGAAGAAATATTAGAATTGATGAGCACCAGAAGGAAAAATAAACACAAGATAGTGGAATAGCAGAAAATACATAAGGAGATACGAGAGAAATGCAAAATAGCAAAAGAAAGCTGGCTGAACAAGAAATGCACAGAAATAGAATTGCATTACAACCAAGATACAACATTACTATATAAGAAAATTGAGATGATAACAAGAAAGAGAACGCAAACAGTTACAGGGTGTCTAAAATCTAAGACAGGGCAGGTATTAATGGGAATAGATCACATAATCCAGAGATGGTCAGAATATATCAAAGAACTTTATGATGACAATAGACAAGAAATAAACATACAAGATAACGGCGAGGGTCCAACAATACTCACAGCAGAAGTAAGGGAGGCACTAAGACACATGAAATATGGCAAAGCCCCAGGTCCAGATAATATCACATTAGAAGAATTAGCAGCTTTAGATGACTTTGGAGTTGAAATAATCACAAAATTGCTGAATGACATATATAACAGCGGAAACATACCCGATGACTTAATGAGATCCATATTCATAGCATTACCTAAGAAACCAGGGACCACCGAATGTGAAGAACACCGTACAATCAGCCTCATGAGCCAATAACCAAAATACTTCTCAGAATCATCATGAAGAGAGTGAGAAACAAAATAAAATCAGAAATAAATCCAGAACTATGTGGTTTTGTAGAAGGCAAAGGCACCAACAATGCTATTTATATATTGAGAACACTAATAGAGAGGTCTATAGAGGTAAAAACAGATATGTACCTCTATTTTATAGACTACACTAAAGCTTTTGACAAAGTTAAACATAGCGAAATTATACACATGCTAGAGAATCTGAACATTGACAGAGAGGATTTAAGAATAATCAAGAACATGTACTGGCAACAAACAGCATCAATAAGAGTAGGATATCAATTTGTCCCTTTTCAACAAATAAAACAAGGAGTCAGACAGGGATGTGTGCTTTCACCAGACCTGTTCTCTCTATACAGTGAAAACATATTGCGTGCAATAGTAGATATCCCAGGAATATCAGTGGGAGGACATAACATAAATAATTTGAGATATGCGGATGACACTGTTCTGATTGCAAAAAGTGAGGAAGACCTTCACAACTTAATTAAAGTAGTAGTCACAGGAAGCAAAGAGAAAGGCCTCTTCCTAAATATCAAGAAAACAGAAGTAATGGTTATTTCAAAGAAGGAAAAAAACACACCATGCAAGATCATAGTGAATGATATAGTATTAAAACAGGTCCACCAATTCAAATATCTAGGTACAATTATTACAGCAGATGGAAGAAGTTCAACAGAAATAAGATGCAGAATAGGACAGGCAAAAAGAACATTCAGAAAAATGAAAAATATACTGTGTAATATGACCTTGTCATTAGAGGTGAGAAAGAGAGTTCTGCAGTGCTATATAACCCCTATACTAACATATGGGTGCGAGTCTTGGACAATAAACAAACTGGAAAGTGGGAGTTGGAGGCAACAGAGATGTGGTTCTACAGAAGAATGCTGAGAATACCATGGACTGCCAGAAAAACTAATTTAGAGGTGGGTGTTAAAAGAGTTAAATGCGAAACGGACCTTAATCAAGAATATAAGAAAAAGTCATACTTCTTTTTTTGGCCACTTCATGAGACAGGCAGGTTTAGAGAACATAATCACAACAGGCAAGATTGAAGGCACCAGAGACAGAGGGCGACAACGTGAGAAAATATTAGACAGTTTGACAACCTGGCACGGCAAAGAAACAACAACGACTTTGATACATAACACTGTGGACAGAGAGCTGTGGAGAGCCATGACCGCCTACGCCACCCGGCATGACACCTGATGATGATGATTGACAGTAGATATTTTCTCCACTATCTATGCGTATGTACGTGCAAATGAGTATTCGCTAGTTCGGTGAGAACGAACTCATCATTAACTCGTAGCCTAATGTTATCTTCAATGTATTTGCTCTGTGGCAATTTTGTTAGCGCGACTGTTGCCGAGCTCGTGTATACCTTGTTCTGTACGATCCGATTAAAAAGATATTTTCTTACAAGTTGTTTGTTCGGAATGTTTGCTGGGGACAAACGGAGATTGATTACTACCTACCTGTTTTCATCTTTGTATATGTATGTTTGTGCATCTCTCTGTATACTGTTTGCATGATTTGTACTTTTCATTATCATCAGGTAGAATATCCTGAACAGGATGTAGCAGTCATCACAGATTTTCGAAACTTCTGTCTATCTTGAGCCAGTCTGCCTGCTTCTGTTAGTGTCTTGTTCATGTAGTCTTTTGATATCTGGCTTCCAGCTTCTTCTTGGTCTGCATCTTGTTCATCTCCCTGTCATCACCCCCTCCATTATGGTCTTCTCCGGGCTGTCACGGCGTTTGATATAGCCAAAATATAGTTCTCTTGACAGAATTATGCTATTTAACCAGTTTCGTTTGCATTCATTTCTCATCAGGATGTATTGGTGACTTTTTAGATCCTTGGTATTTTGATGATTTTTATGTAACCTTTTGTTTCAAATGCTGCTATTTCATTTTTCACTTTGTGATTTTTTTTTCTTTGTTGTTTGTTCACTTTGTTCAGGATTCACACACATATATTGCCACTGGGAATATGCTAGCTTTTAGGAATGTTAGTTTTATTATTTTTCAGCGGCTCAGCCAAAAGTGTGTCATTTGTGTCAGTTTCTTTGATGCGATAACCAGCTTCCTTCTGATTTCTTCATAGCAATCATCGTTACTGTTGATAAGAAAACACATTTTTTTTAAAATGTTGACTCTTTCTAATTCGCTGTTGTTGATACTAATTGAGAACTTGCTAGTGGTTCTGTCGCTTCATTCAGAAATGGGTTATGTTTTTCAGTATGTTCTTTAATGGAGTTTATGAGGTGTTCGAGGCATGCTTGACTGTGTGCCAGTAGTATTTTATCAGCATATCTTAGTTCTGGTATCTCGTGACCTCCGTTATTAAGTGGGTAGAAGTTATTTCTCTGTTAGTCACTTCTTACATTCCTCATTATGTTTTCCGCATAAATATAGAAGAAAAATGGTGATATGACACATCCTTGTCTGACACCTTTTTTCCATATTGAATCAATCAGCTGTACTTCTACCTTTATACTATGTGCATGCATCTATCTCTATACTATGTGTATACCCGTATATTTATCTTTATATTATGTGGATGCCAGTATATTTATCATTGTGACAGACTGTGCGGCTAGACGAGAGGCGGACAAGGAAACACGGAAAAATTGACGAAGAATAGTATTAGAATCCGCTGTCCATTATTTTGCTTAGATAGTACTTTTAAAGGAAAAGAAAAGAAGTAAGAAAATAACAGTAAATTTTCAGAGTTATCTAGAGTGAATATTCAACCAGCCTTGACCGAAATACGAGACTGGACAAGGAGAATAAAATTTGCAAAAATGATACGTTATCAAAGGATGGATATATAGTAGAATATTCTGGTAAAGCTCGTTGACAACTTTAGTGTCGCAAAATAGGATAAAAATGGGATTGTTAACAAAACATTTGCGGGCAAAAGCATGAATACTCATGAGTGTTCAAGAAGATCGTGATCCAACATGCATTTTAAAATGTGAATGTAACGGATTGTAATCAATCTTGAGTGATCAGTCATTCATTTTTCAGCAGCCAAGTAACATCTAAGCAATGTACGAAGGATTAATCGGAGAACTGTCCATGGAGCAGGACGTGGTTCCTCGAACACTCTTGGTTTTGTAAAAGGATGTTGGAATGCATGCTGTACAATGAAATGTCGGGATAATTCGTCGCATGCTGGATTTATTAGGAGCTCCTATGTTGTTGACAAAAGTGTAAGAGCAAAGTTGTGTGAATTATAGTGTTTATAGATAAAATATTAGAATTATGAGTGAGCAGACGTAGGTTTTAAATAAAAGCTTACACTTTAGAAGTAAAATAGCAATAAAAAGATTATTAAATTGTTTACAGAAATTGAAATAATTCGATATGTCTTCGTGCAGGTCGTCGAAAACGTGACACCATGTATGGTTCACTTTGATGGAATCGTTTCAGAAAGAATACAATTGTCCCAGAATATGAGATATTCTGATGGTTTGGCCAGAGAGAGATATGTCAAACAGAGTTGTGTAATTTGAGAGAAAGAGGAATCTCTCCTACGAAAATTTATCCTTACATTAGAGGTAAGGAAATTGAGAAATTGCATTCTCAAGCGTGGTCATATGTTCAATTCAGCAGAGCATTAGAAATGTTGTGTGTGTGTGTGTTACTCACAACCGAAGAGTTCGTTTAGTCACTAGGGTTCAAGATGATGTTAGATCTCTCTAACGTATTTATCATGGCGCTCTGGTGTCTAAAATGTAGGTAATTGACTTTCTTTACGTTTCACCAAGATTTTATAACCTATCGGTATAATTATTATTGTTTAACGTTCAGTTGTTTGCTTTCATGTGACACACAAAGGAAAGACAATATCAATACGCTTGGAAACAAATAGAGCTGCATAAGATATGCCAGCAGATGGTTTAATGCACGATCGAATACCCTACAGTCTACACTCCTGATATCAGTAGTGGTTTACTCCCTTAGCCTAATGCATGTCCATGCTAACCTCTTTGACAACGGTGAACAAGTAAGACAAGAAAACACTAAGAAATTGAGACAAGACATGCATTGACAATAATGTTTTCACAGGTAATATGTTGTCAGCCTACCTCCCAATTTTGATTAGTTGCATCCTACGGCATGCCTGAACAGAATATTGACCCTATTCTTTGTTCCCTAAACTATAATGCCTTGATTGCGACACAAGTGAATTCTCGCAAGTATAAGCTAGAAAACAAGCACATATCCATGTAAGTTGTTCACGCTGATCTCATGCAGCGTTGCTTATCTTGATACATTCGACTTTTCCGTGTTTTTCTTTGGTTGCGACACAAAGTATACGCAACGTGACCACGTATCAGTCAAGAAGAACGGCACTGTTAGATCAGCACTCATGACTAAGCTGGAGATGAACTTAGTAAATAGTGTATCTAAAATCCTAGCTTTTAAAAAAAAATAATCGACTCTTTCTGTGACATGTTACAGTCTTATTCATGTCATTTTGTATTACTAGATGTCCTTGGCTATTCTCATGACCGGTTCGTTACCCCCACCATCCTCATTATTTGGTTAATTCTTTCCAGAAATCACTTCCCTTTTTATCTTTCTTTTCTACAACGGATCTCTTTTTTAGCAGGCCAATAGTCATCCTAGATTTCGAGAAGTCCATTGTGCAAAGATGCGCTATATCGCAGTTTCATTTGCTCCGTTATATTGGCCCGACAAATTTGACTTCAGCGATTAATAAGATATATAACATAAATAATGGCAAGCTCTTTTATATCGAATGAACTATGGAAGAAAATGTGTTCCTATAAGGGATCACTTGGGAAAAATGGTTGAGGAACATTGGTCTAGACTAGACTACGGGGCTCCACAGAAAAATAAATAACAGAATTCAGAAACTATTTGTAAATGTTCAGATTAAATGAGATAGCGTGACACACCAGCGTGGAGAACAGCGGAACTTGAATAGAGGTAAATTTTATTTCTATTTCCTTCCAATGAGTCGCTGCCAAATTATAGTTTATTCAAGTTTATTGATGAAAGTTTAAATATATAAAACATAGGATTGACAATTTTGTAGAAAAACTGAAGTCTGTGTGATAGTATTCAATCAATCAAGCCTGCTTATATGGTCAAAAGCAAAAACGAAATCATGCAATTCTAGCGTATCTTTGCATTATTTTAAGGACGTTTCTATGTGATGCCATACCTCTGAACATTTTCACCCACTCTGCAAGCTGTCCTGGGTATTGTTTATCGTCGTTTTCCATGTAGTTGCATATGAACTGACAGCAATCTAAAACTAACCACTCTATGCAAAAACTCATCATAGATTAAGTTACTATGTTGATAAATAATGACATTTAAATCAAAATAAAACATTTGACAATAAAACAAATATTGTGAATTTTACTTCATAACTTTTCAATTCTCAAAACAGAATCAAAATTCCATCATGCAATCGAATTGTAGTGTTACTAACACCAATAATGTAGTGTTACTATCACCCATATTGTAGTGTTACTGACACACATATTATAGTGTTACTAACACTCATATTGTAGTGTTACTATCACCCATATTGTAGTGTTACTGTCACCCATAATGTAGTGTTACAGTGTTACTATCACTAATATTGTAGTGTTCATATCACCCATGTTGTAGTGTTACTGACACACTGACACCCATATTGTAGTGTTACTAACACTCATATTGTAGTGTTAATGACACGCAATTTGTAGTGTTACTGACACGCATATTGTAGTGTTACTGCCACCCACATTGTAGTGTTACTAACACTCATTTTGGTTGTGAAAGACAACAGAAATATAATATAATTATTTTGTCCTCTTTTGAACCATATACATTTTATACTCATGTATGCATGATTGATATGAATCAAACACAACCAAATACATGTTTATTTTTGGTACTTTCCCTATATAATATTAATGTTCTACGAATAGACATTTTATCAAATTTTAACAAAAGATGAAGGATGAAAGGGAAGTAACTGTCAGTGTTCCATTTTTCATTTCCTGTATTTTGTATGCTTTCATACAGAATTTTTTTTCCTTTGTCATATCTGGGAATTCATTGGAAAGCGCCTCCACGAGCTGACGTCCTTTAGTTTCGTAGTTGAAAGGGCTAGACTAGAAAAGTAATAGACAGATCACAGGGGAGAGAATAAGTGAAATAGAAGGAATTGGTTACTATGAAAGATACAAATTCACCAAAAGATCATTTCGTTTCATAATTGTTACAAATGCCCACAATAAAGCAATTTATTGTTGTGTTCTGTTAGAATTTCTTATTATAGTTGCTATATCTTTCTAGCTCGTTTCTTGGCGTACTTTTACGAGCTATTGTTACTTATTAATGTCGCTGTTTTTCCGCCGTTCTCTTATATTTCCCTGGAGTATATGAATACATTTGTTGTAATATGAATCGGTTTGTAAAAGAACACCATGAGATTTCCATACGTACGTGTCCGAAACTCCGTTGAAACGTTGTTAATAGACTGAACCTCTAAACGTGCCCCACACCGAGACCACTTGGCGTAACTCCCACAAGGATATTTGACGTTTACTCGCTGATAGAATAATCCGCGTGATGTGCCCTGTTCCCTGAATTCTTAAATTCTAATTCACAAATCTAGATATTAGTAGAGAAGGTAACAATGAGAGGAAAAACGTTTGAAAGGTAGAATTTACTACTTGATGTGACAAGGAATGGAACGACGTTTCAATAGTAGAAGTTACTAGCTGATGGAACAATGAAAGAAAAGACGTTCCAATAATAAAAGTTAATAGTTGATGTGACAAGGAATGAAACGACGTTTCAATAGTAGAAGTTGCTAGTTGATGGGACAATGAAAGAAAAGACGTTTCAATAGTAGAAGTTGCTAGCTGATGGAACAATGAAAGAAAAGACGTTTCAATAGTAGAAGTTAATAGCTGATGGAACAATGAAAGAAAAGACGTTTCAATAGTATAAGTTACTAGCTGATGTGACAATAAAAGGAAAGACGTTTCAGTAGTAGAATCTACTAGTTGATGTGACAAGGAGTGGAAAGACGTTTCAATAGTACAAGCTACTAGCCAAGATGAAAAAGAGATAATAGACGTCTAAAGAGAAATGACTAGTGGAGTTGGAAAGGAGAGAAAAGACGTTCCAGTGGTAGAAGTTAATAGCGGAGGGCAAGGAAAGAAATTATTTTTCAACATAATTTTCTAGTGACAATCAGAGAAAGACGTTTCAATAGTAGAAGTTGCTAAAACATGGTCGAGCTGAAAAGACAACACAAATTTTAACATTTCTCAGAGATGTGACAGAAAACAACCGATGTAAATTAGTAGTTACCTACATTAAACACACAATGAAAAAAACAGGTGCACAAATAAACGTTGTCAGGGAAACATGTAAAATCTATAAAATAAAAAAAATAAAAAAGTAAAATCTATGCCTAGAATAAACATAACACAAAAGATTTTTTTCATGACCTAGTTAAAAAATGTGTTAGATAGATAAGGGAGTGGATGTGAGGGATGTCGTTGACAAAACCTGGTATCAGGGTCGTGTCCTGTACAACAAATGTCTTTGACATAAAGGTGTGGATAAATAATTGAAAAGCAAGACGCGTGATAAGGAAAGAATATTGATAGCTGAAATATAATGTTTTAAATTGTTTATTTACACATGATTTTGAAACAGTGCAGCTGACATGTCAATATTATACTAAACAATACAGCTAACATATGAATATAATATTGAAACAGTTCAGCTGACATATGAATATAATATTGAAACAGTATTTTAACATGTAAATATAATATTCAAACAGCAAAGCTGACATATAAATATTATATTGAAACAATACAGCTGACATAGAAATATTATATTGAAACAGTACAGCTGACATATAAATATGATAATGAAACAGTACAGCTGACATATAAATATGTTATTTAAACAGTACAGCTGACATATACATATGATAATGAAACAGTACACCTGACATATGAATATAATATTTAAACAGTGCAGCTGATATACAGGAAATCAATAAACAACTTATAGATACAAGTGAAGCACATATTAGGTGATATGGAGTGTAGGATTATTCACGTCTATGTGTCTCTCGAGTATCTAGATTTTATATCCTGCATGATTTTATATCGAAGTCTGCAACATTGCCTCTAAAGTGGATAGAAGAAATAACTGTTTTGTAAAATGAATAAAACGGATAATAATCTCACAATTTATGAGTGGCTCGACCCTGGCTCAACTCAATGGGAGGAAAATACACACATCTTTGCGTTGTTATTGATCGCAAATATGTCCTATACAGAAGTCCTTCCCATGCATGCTAGACACCATAAAGAGACTGCCGTATCACTAGCTGAATGAGAAATCATTTCAGTGCTTTCGGATAGTACCCTAGTGAATGCAATTTTCAAAGTGCTGGTCATCTGTTTTCTAGTTATGCTGAGTTGTCCTCGCCATAAGATGTATGAATTAATGATCAAGGATAATCATGTTGCTTGTCGTTCTGATCTCACAGTAAATCGCCAGGGATCAGTTCATTCTTGCTTTTCTCATCTGTCCAAGTTCTACCTATTGTCCTTTCTCATCTATCCCAGTTCTACCCATTGTCCTTTCTCATCTATCCAAGTTCTACCTATTGTCCTTTCTCATCTATCCCAGTTCTACCTATTGTCCTTTCTCATCTATCCCAGTTCTACCCATTGTCCTTTCTCATCTGTCCAAGTTCTACCTATTGTCCTTTCTCATCTGTCCAAGTTCTACCTTTTGTCCTTTCTCATCTATCCCAGTTCTACCCATTGTCATTTCTTATCTATCCCAGTTCTACCTATTGTCCTTTCTCATCTATCCCAGTTCTACTCATTGTCCTTTCTCATCTATCCCAGTTCTATCCCGGTGTCTTTTCTCATATAAAAAAGCTTATAAGTCGTACAGGTTTTATTTAAATTGACTCGAGTTTCACCATATATATTTTCTCTCTCAACTAAACGGCACTCCAGTTGTTGCGAGCACCACTTACAGAAGGTATAGTGAACGTTTGTGCTGTTTAATCTATCTGCCCTTAAATGCTTCTGTGTTAGTACAATTGTTTGTATAGTCTATACATGTTTGTTTCTGTATTTTCTTGAAATTTTGTCCAGATCGGTAAACGGTTCTAGGTAGGAATCTATTCGTGTCAGACAATCTGAGAGATACGCAAAGTATTTTATATATATAAAGGTACACTTTGACAGACACATGATGTTCGTCCGTCGAGATCGACGATGACCAAAAACTCAACCATAATAATAAGAACAATCAATAATAAAAATAATAAAAGTTAATAGTGCGTTTTTAAATGACTAGCAAGTCCAATGCGAGCAAAAAATGTTCTTACAGAATTGACAACAATAGAAGGTATCTGTGTGAGGTTGAGATGTTTTTTCTTTTCTATGTGTCCGCTTCTGTCTTGCGGTATCTTGTCTGAATGCTTCCGCCGCTAGTGCTCCCGTTCTAATGCTGTAACACCATGCTGTCCTATCCTGAGCGAGGCTCTCCCAACCGCCTACGTCAATGTTAAGATGTTTCAAGGATGACTTGAGCGTGTCTTTGAAGCGCTTTTTCTGTCCACCCGCTTTTCGAAATCCTGCCTTGAGTTCTCCATAATATATTTGTTTTGGCAAACGCGAGTTCTCCATACGCACAAGATGGCCTGCCCAGCGTGCCTACGCCTTCATAAGTATTGTGTGGATGCTTATTGAGGTTGATTTTTCCAAGACCTCGTAGTCTGGTACTTTGTCCCACAAATGGATGTTTAGTAATTTAAGTAGGCAGGTAAGATGGAAATGATTTAATTTTCTTGCATGTCTAGCATACACTGTCCACGATTCGCAGGCGTATAGTAGGGTTGGTATAACAGCAGCATGATATACTTGTAGTTTGGTGGTTGTTCTTATACATCTTCTGTCCCATACATTGTTGCGTACATATACATATATGCGTCAATGCATACATATTGATTGGAAAATCAAGGTAATAGTGTTGATGGTGATGAGGTTAATGGATACCCAGAGGAAGAAGAAAATCAGTGTAATAGTGATGATGATAATGATGATGATTATGATGATGTTGATGATGACGACGACGACGACGATGATGATGATGATGGTGAATGTGACGATGACGATGACGATGGTGACGGTGTCGATGGCGATGATGATGATGATGATGATGATGATGATGATGATGATGATGATGATGATGATGATGGTGATGGTGATGGTGATGGTGATGATGATGATGGTGACGATGACGATGACGATGACGATGATGATGATGATGATGATGATGATGATGATGATGATGATGATGGTGATGGTGATGATGACGACGATGTGAAGAAGTTCATGGATACCCAGATGAAGAAAATCAAGATGAAGAACTTGGATAACGAAGAAAACATTGTTGACCAAAAAAACACAAATAAAATTGAAAACAATAAAAAGAAGTGTCACTCAGGTCGCTGCACAATCCATCTGTTTTTTGGTGTAATTTAACAAATTGAAATTGAGATCCATGTTCTCTCGTTGAGGGAGGCCGGACCGTGATGAGGAGGACGAAACGAGAATTTATTGAATCCCAAAGGAAAGACAAGAGGGAAATAATAGATACGAGTTGCACTGTCACTTGGTCCAGCTTCTAAATTTTGCGTAATTTTCCTGCTTCTATGCTATCATTTCATAATATGTGAGTAGTTTTAGTTGTCTTTTTCTCTTGAGAGACTGGCAACATTCTTAGAATTGAACAATCTTTTGAAATGCTAAGATTGAGTTTCTATACGTGTGTCGCAGTCCACAGCGGTAAATTGATGATCAATATAAATAACCAAATGGTCAGAGGGTGTCCGACAAAGTGGATGGTGCCGCAGTAACCTAATGAACAAATAGTCAAGCAAAATGAATTAAACAGGTTACTAAAACACTTACCTTGCCTATTAATAAATAATATATATTTTTAAAAAGTATATATAAAAAAACATACAATAAAACTAAACAGGACAATTCTCCACGTATCGGCTCAAATTGAACCTTTTTCAAGAGACAAACAACAGAAAACAATAAAATAAAAAACATAATAGATGACTAGATTTCATCAAGCCCCGTCTCCATAACGCAGGGATGGCAACGCATCTAGTAAAAAAGAAAATGCGTGCATTCATTATAAACAAACCGTAAGTGGGAAATTAGAGGCACTATAGATGTAGTTAGGATGTTTATAATGAATGCAAGAATAATAAAAGAAAAAGATAAGAAAAATACCCCTTTTGTCACTTTATCAGACAGGCAGGTTTTAAGAACATAGTCACAACAGGCAAGACTGAAGGGAACAGAGACAGATGGGGACGTGAGAAAATATTCATGTGACAACCTAGCAAGGCTTGGAAACAAAGATCCTGATAACAATACTGTGAAAAGAGAAAATTAAACAACAGGATCGTTATTTCCAAGCCTTGCTAGATTGTCACACGAATATTTTCTCACGTCCCCATCTTACTCTGTTCCCTTCAGTCTTGCCTGTTGTGACTATGTTCTTAAAACCGGTCTGATAAAGTGACAAAAGGGGTATTTTTCTTATCTTTTTCTTTTATTATTCTTGCACTCATTATAAACATCCTAACTACATCTATAGTGCCTCTAATTTCCCACTTACGGTTTGTTTATAATGAATGCACGCATTTTCTTTTTTACTAGATGCGTTGCCATCCCTGCGTTATGGAGACGGGGCTTGATGAAATCTAGTCATCTATTTTGTTTTTTATTTTGTTGTTTTCTGTTGTTTGTCTTTTGAAAAAGGTTCAGTTTGAGCCGATACGTGGAGAATTGTCCTGTTTAGTTTTATTGTATGTTTTTTTTATATATACTTTTTTATATATTTTTATTAATAGGCAAGGTAAGTGTTTTAGTAACCTGTTTAATTCATTCTGCTTGACTAACTTGATGATCACTGTTTGTCGCTCTATAAGTGGGTTGCATCACATAGGGGTCAATTAATTATCACTATTCGTCCCCTATACGTGGATCGCATCATATAGCGATCAATTAAGGATCACTGTTTGTCACCTATACGTGGGTCTCATCACATATCGGCGAATTGATGATCAATGTGTGTCCACTTATAAGTGGGTCGCATCAATAGTGATCAACTGATGGACATTGTCACCTAGTTTTTCTTCTTCATCCCTCATTCTCACGCTCATGCTACATGTTACACTGATTGATTGATTGATTGATTGATTGATTGATTGATTGATTGATTGATTGATTCATTGATTGAGAACTCCAGGAATTGTGAGCGATTAGCTCTTACTTCCTATGTGCAGTGGGTTGATTTTTCTGAGCTTTCTTTCATACCCAGGAGACATCAGATTTCGGCTTAGTGCGATGCCTATTGGAGGAGCCTTTTACTGAGATGAAGTCTATAATTGTATAGTTGACATGCTACAAAGCTTCCATACGAGAGCCTCAATAGCACATGTCGTTTACTAAGGTTATCTGTTGCATGGGTGGTTTGTCTAGTGGGGCATTGGTGAGACCCACAGACTCAACCATATGCGTATCTTACACTGATATTTACATAATGTATACTTCTTCTTCTGCGTTCATTCTCAAACTCCTGCAGATTAGTAGAAAGTAGTCCAGAGAACGGAATGCGTTGTGTCATGGTTTACAGCAATGCTGCGATATCTGCGCCTTTCGGCCTGACACGTCCTACTTCAGCATGGCTTTGGGTCACTGACCCTATATGGGATGGGGCAGCCAACTCTATCCCATAACCTCCGTAGTCGCCTTTTACTACATGCATGGAAGGTAAACAGTGTTGCTATTCTTTGCTCCCCTTTCGGGCCCCGGCAACACACTGGCGATAATGTATACTATCTGTTGTATTTTTTTAATTTTAAATGTTGTATGTTTTATAATATTGTGCGTCTTCTACTGCGCAATGCTATTTTAATGGTGCATGTTTTCTAATGTTGTATGTTTTTTATATAACTTTACAGAAATCCGTCACTTATACAACATTATGGCAACAATTAGTAGCATCATACTCTCACACTAACATTGGTATCAACATATATAACTGTCAAAATGTCTAAACATCACACCTCACACCAACTGAAACATGACTCATATATACACCACACAGAGACTGGATAATGACTCAAGTACACACCCACACCAACTAGAACATAACTCAAGTACACATCCACACCAACTAGAACATGGCTCAATTACACCCACACCAATTAGAACATGATTCAAGTGTACGCCTCACACCAACTGGAACATGACTCAAATACACACACGACAGAAACTGGAACATGACTCAAGTACACACCCGACAGAGACTGGAACATGACTCAAGTACACACCCGACAGAGACTGGAACATGACTCAAGTACACACCCGACAGAGACTGGAACATGACTCAAGTACACACCCGACAGAGACTGGAACATAACTCAAGTACACACCCGACAGAGACTGGAACATGACTCAAGTACACACCCGACAGAGACTGGAACATGACTCAAGTACACACCCGACAGAGACTGGAACATGACTCAAGTACACACCCGACAGAGACTGGAACATGACTCAAGTACACACCCGACAGAGACTGGAACATGACTCAAGTACACACCCGACAGAGACTGGAACATGACTCAAGTACACACCCGACAGAGACTGGAACATAACTCAAGTACACACCCGACAGAGACTGGAACATGACTCAAGTACACACCCGACAGAGACTGGAACATGACTCAAGTACGTGTGTATTGTCATTTGTATTTTTTCGTGTTTACGCCCCATAGCGCTTTAGTGATAGTCTGTCAGTTGTGTTCAAGTGATACTTCAAAAACCTGTGTTCTACGTAAGTACTATTGAAAGACATGACACTGTGTTGAAGACCTTAATTGAAAGTAGAGTTCAGGGAAGGTTAACAATATGTAAGCATAGGTACAAGAGAGAAGGTAAAATAGAGGTAAACATAGGTACAAGATGGAAGGTAAACAAGAGATACACATAGGTACAAGAGAAGGAGTCATCTCGAGATGGACAGGAACCAGTCTAGAAGAATGGCGTAAGATTAGCACGACGTGTTCTCTATTCTTAGAGGATGTTGGAGCTCAGAGAATGCTCCTTCGTTGCGGAGACGGCAGATATGATGATAATGTTTTCTGTACTTTTAATATTATTGTACTAAAGAATCAAGGCAGTGATAGAGCAAGGCGACAGCTGTCACTAACAATATAACATAGCTATTGTGTCAGGTTAATGTGACGGACAATTATATTCATATATAGAAAACACCATAGAAAGAAAACAGTAGGGAATCTGACATAATTTTATTTTTGTCATAATGAAACCAAAGTCTCCACAGAAATTTGCTATATCAGGAGTGTCAATTGCTCGAGATTACGCCAAGGATCCATGGTATTGCTCCCTGTCACGAGACCCTCCTCATTGCTGGAGGCAATGAAGAACCACTCATAAATATTCTTGACGTCACTGTCGGTCACTGAATAAAGTACTTTTCTTCATTTTTCTCTCCTCTCTCTCTCTCTCTCATTCTCTCTCTCTCCCTTTCACTTTTCTTTTAAATTTGACACAATGTTAGAAATAAGTTTGTCTCTGTGTTTTATTAATTCCCCAATTTCTCGCTCAATTTCTGTCTTTCACCCTTCCTCTCGTCTATTTTCTCACTACATACCACCGCCAGGAAAAGAACATTTCTTATATCATTCTTGTTTCCCCAGATCCTGAAATATGTCTCTCTCATTTGTAGTCTCCCAGCATCAGCTGTTTCCGTGTCTTCGTGTCACTATCAGTCATTTTTATCCTTCTCTTCCTCGTTGTATCATACGCTATCGTTAACTCTTTCAGATTATAATACCTCTTTCACAGTTAGAAATTCATATATATATATGTAAATATATATATATATATATATATATATATATATATATATATATATATATATATATATATATATATATATATATATATAATCAAAGGAATATCAGTGGGAAGACATAACATAAATAGTTTGAGATATGCGGATGACACTGTTCTGATTGCAAAAAGTGAGGAAGACCTTCAAAATTTAATTAAAGTAGTAGGCACAGAAAGTAAAGAAAAAAGCCTCTTCCTAAATATCAAGAAAACAGAAGTAATGGTTATTTCAAAGAAACAAAATAAAACACCTTGCAAGATCATAGTGAATGATATAGTATTAAAACAGGTCCACCAATTCAAATATCTAGGTACAATGATTACAGTAGATGGAAGAGGTTCAACAGAAATAAGATGCAGAATAGGACAGGCAAAAACAACATTCAGAAAAATTAAAAATATACTGTGTAATAAGACCTTGTCATTAGAAGTGAGAGAGTTCTGCAGTGCTATATAACCCCTGTACTAACATATGGGTGTGAGTCTTGGACAATAAACAAACTGGAAAGTGGGTGATTGGAGGCAACAGAGATGTAGTTCTACAGAAGAATGCTGAGAATACCATGGACTGCCAGAAAAACTAATGTAGAGGTGTTGAAAGAGTCAAATGCGAAACGGACCTTAATCAACAATGTAAGAAAAAGACAATCTTCTTTTATTTGGCTACTTCATGAGACAGGCAGGTTTAGAGAACATAGAGAACAACAGGCAAAATTGAAGGCACACAAAAAAAGAGACAGAGGGCGACAACGTGGGAAATTATTAGACAGTTTGACAGCATGGCACGGCAAGGAAACAACAACGACTTTGATACATAATACTGTGGACAGAGAGCTGTGGAGAGCCATGACAGCCTACGACAGCAGGCATGACACCTGATGATATATATATATATTGTATATAAATAAATTGGTAGTGTATCCTACTTAGGACGTATCCATCAAGTCAGCATTTTTTGGTTGTGGTGATTTTCTAGGAAATATAAACGCTTTCAGTATTTTGTCATGCCTGTCGGAACTGTTCAGATGCACAATTACTTGTGGCGGGGATCGAACACGGTACCTTAGAACACGGAACACAGACGCGCTCTGTACCACACTGCCACAAAGCTGGACGTACTGTGCATATAAATATAAATATATATATATAAATATTATATATATATATAATGTGTGGGTGCTGATGTGTACGTGTGTTTGTGCATGTGTGTTTATAGTATGTGTAAGTGGGTGTGTGATCCGTTATGTCCAATTATTGTTTTCTAGCCTGTGTCGTATTATTTTTCTCTATCGTTTGAGGTTAGTCAAAGTAATGAATAGTTTGTATTTGGGGTGTACTTTTTGATACGCCACCTCTCTCTTTGTGATTCCCTAAATCAATCTCACAACACACCCCTTCCTCTCTCGACGATTCCCTAAATTACTCACACACCATACCCCTCTTTTATTCTACTTCATGTGTGCAAGAGCTGTCAATCACGTGTCCGTTCTTCCCTATAAACACATGCTATTTTCCCTGACAGTATATAGTTTTTTTCTGCGCCTCTGTATTACTTTCATACATTTCGTTCTCTCTCTCTCTCTCTCTCTCTCTCTCCATATATCTATTTCTCTATTTCTCTGGTCTTAGATCGTGTATCATCCATTCTCTGAACTGTTTGTTTCTTCTCCCTGACTTACAGGTAATATAACTATTGTAATCATTTATTCATGACGTTTCTTAACAGCTTTCTTTCATTACCACATGACTTCAACTCTTTGCACTCTCCAAAACATTAGAAGCCCTCAATTCAGCAGTGTGCCATACTCTGAAACGAGGTTCCATGATCAGCAGCGTGTCATAGTTTGAGAAGTATCCTACTCAACAGTATACCATACTTTGATATCTCTCCTACTCAACAGTGTACCATACTTTGATATCTCCCCTACTCAACAGTGTACCATACTTAGATATCTCCTACTCAACAGTGTACCATACTTTGATATCTCCCCTACTCAACATTTTACCATACTTTGATATCTCCCCTACTCAACAGTGTACCATACTTTGATATCTCCTACTCAGCAGTGTGTCATACTTTGATATCTCCTACTCAGCAGTGTGTCGTACTTTGATATCTCCTACTCAACAGTGTACCATACTTTGATATCTCCCCTACTCAACAGTGTACCATACTTTGATATCTCCCCTACTCAACAGTGTACCATACTTTGATATCTCCCCTACTCAACAGTGTACCATACTTTGATATCTCCTACTCAGCAGTGTGTCATACTTTGATATCTCCTACTCAGCAGTGTGTCATACTGTGATATCTCCTACTCAGCAGTGTGTCATACTTTGATATCTCCTACTCAGCAGTGTGTCATACTGTGATATCTCCTACTCAGCAGAGTGTCATACTTTGATATCTCCTACTCAGCAGTGTGTCATACTTTGATATCTCCTACTCAGCAGTGTGTCATACTTCGATATCTCCTACTCAGCAGTGTGTCATACTTTGATATCTCCTACTCAGCAGTGTGTCATACTGTGATATCTCCTACTCAGCAGTGTGTCATACTGTGATATCTCCTACTCAGCAGTGTGTTATACTGTGATATCTCCTACTCAGCAGTGTGTCATACTTTGATATCTCCTACTCAGCAGTGTGTCATACTGTGATATCTCCTACTCAGCAGAGTGTCATACTTTGATATCTCCTACTCAGCAGTGTGTCATACTTTGATATCTCCTACTCAGCAGTGTGTCATACTTCGATATCTCCTACTCAGCAGTGTGTCATACTTTGATATCTCCTACTCAGCAGTGTGTCATACTGTGATATCTCCTACTCAGCAGTGTGTCATAGTGTGATATCTCCTACTCAGCAGTGTGTCATACTTTGATATCTCCTACTCATTAGTGTATCATACTTCGATATCTCCTACTCAGCAGTGTGTCATACTTCGATATCTCCTACTCAGCAATGTGCCACACTGTGATAAAAAGTGCACTATTCTGCAGAGTGCCATACTTTAATGATAAGTGTCATATTCAGCAGTGTGCCATACTGTGAAAAGAAATGCCCTATTCTGCAATGTGCCACAGTGTGATAATAAGTGCACTATTCTGCAGTGTGCCATACTTTAATGATAAGCGAAATATTCAGCAGTGTGCCATACTTTGATATCTCCTACTCAACAGTGTGCCATACTGTGATAATTAGTTCCATATTCTGCAGTGTGCCATACTGTGATAAGAACTGCACTATTCAGCAGTGTGCCATACTGTGATAAGAAGTGCCCTATTCAGCAGTGTGCCATACTGTGATAATACATGTCTTATTCAGCAATGTGCCATACTTTGATCAGAAATATTCTTCTCAAATAAGTCTAAATCTCGTAAACCGCCATATGCATGATGTTTTCATTACTTTATTTATTTATGTCCTGTTTCTCGTACATTCAATCCCTTGCGACTTCTAGAATGAGAAATCATCTTCTGGCGCATAGGTCACGACAAAGATGTTATATTTCTCTTTTCTCAACTATGTCGAGTCTCTTCATAAGTCTTCCCAGTTTTGCCTTTTTCACGTTATTTCCTGTCATTGATCTTCTGTTTATGTATTTCACTGGTTTTCTGAGCGAATGTCCAATTCACCTTCACTTTCACTATTCAATTTTAAGTGTTGACAGGTTTTTTTTCTGGTACGTGACGCCATCATAGCTCTACATTTCGCATCTTGTCATGCATCTGTTCTTTAAGATTCTTATGAAACTCTATTCACATTCGTTTTCTTATTTTCGAGAATGCTTACTTTCTTAAGCCTATTCTCGTGTTCCCTACTTCTGATTGTTTTTTGTCTTCTTCTGATCTTCTTCTCTCCTTCTTTAATAATGGCACCATTCACACATACACAAGTATCGCTGTGTGTAGTAGTGGCTACCTTGTAAATGTTGAACATCCTTCAAGAATGATTGATGGATGACAGTTATATAAATATAAGAAAATCAATTGGAAATAGGAAAATGGCAAGTGAACATGAACGGCAAAAACAACTGACACTGTTTTTTATTGTTTTGTTTGCGTGTGCACAATTGAGAACTGGCAGTAATTCATAAAACAAACAAACAAATGTATATAATAATCATAATAATAATAATAGGTAAGTTTCTTTTTATAGGCCATTGCTGCCTACTGCAGAAGTATTAGGTATTCTACTTTAAAGTCGAGTAGTATTGCCAATGTAACGTGAACTGTTGTGTGTATGTGAATAAAGGATCGAGTACGCTTGAGTTGAAATTGTGATACTTTCTCGTTATCTCCGCTACCACCGAACCAACTTTCGAAGACTATGTTGTAGGAAAAAAAGCATAAGACGAAGAAGATGAAAAACAAATCACAAAGATGTCATAAGGAAGGAGAACTACAATAGAATACATATATACATAGAACAGGTATTCAACTAGCTATCTATGTGACTTGTCCTTTACAGAGCATTGTCCTCACTACAAGTGTGTAAGGCTCTCGATTCTGTGAAAGCTATCTAGCATTATCCAGTGTTATGTTCAGAAGGTCTTCAATATTCAGTATCCATCAGTCTTGGTCTGCCTCTTGTTCTCTTTCCTGGAACTTTTCCCTCCATGATTAAAATTTCTAAACCTTTGTGTAATTGTACATGTCCAAAATATGTTGAGAAGCCAGGCTTCTATTTGCCATGTCATTTTTTGATGTCTGCGTTGGTTCGTCTTTCTAGCCATGATATTCTTAGGTTTTAAGAATTATTCTATATCATTTAATATACCTATATTTTGTTCAATTGCGGATGCTACTTCCCAACCTCTCACTACTATGTGATGTTACTTCCCCACCTCTCACTACTATGTGATGTTACTTCCCCACCTCTCACTACTATGTGACGCTACTTCCCACCTCTCACTACTATGTGATGTTACTTCCCCACCTCTCACTACTATGTGATGTTACTTCCCCACCTCTCACTACTATGTGATGTTACTTCCCCACCTCTCACTACTATGTGATGCTACTTCCCACCTCTCACTACTATGTGATGTTACTTCCCACCTCTCACTACTATGTGATGCTACTTCCCACCTCTCACTACTATGTGATGTTACTTCCCCACCTCTCACTACTATGTGATGCTACCTCCCACCTCTCACTACTATGTGATGTTACTTCCCCACCTGTCACTACTATGTGATGTTACTTCCCACCTCTCACTACTATGTGACGCTACTTCCCACCTCTCACTACTATGTGATGCTACTTCCCACCTCTCACTACTATGTGATGTTACTTCCCCACCTCTCACTACTATGTGATGCTACCTCCCACCTCTCACTACTATGTGATGTTACTTCCCCACCTCTCACTACTATGTGATGCTACTTCCCACCTCTCACTACTATGTGATGTTACTTCCCACCTCTCACTACTATGTGATGTTACTTCCCCACCTCTCACTACTATGTGATGTTACTTCCCCAC
This sequence comes from Meghimatium bilineatum, assembly GCA_034231615.1. Classification (NCBI taxonomy): domain Eukaryota; kingdom Metazoa; phylum Mollusca; class Gastropoda; order Stylommatophora; family Philomycidae; genus Meghimatium; species Meghimatium bilineatum. The sequence continues at coordinate 51,020,618 of CM067304.1, forward strand.
CTCTCACTACTATGTGATGCTACTTCCCACCTCTCACTACTATGTGATGTTACTTCCCACCTCTCACTACTATGTGATGCTACTTCCCACCTCTCACTACTATGTGATGTTACTTCCCCACCTCTCACTACTATGTGATGCTACCTCCCACCTCTCACTACTATGTGATGTTACTTCCCCACCTGTCACTACTATGTGATGTTACTTCCCACCTCTCACTACTATGTGACGCTACTTCCCACCTCTCACTACTATGTGATGCTACTTCCCACCTCTCACTACTATGTGATGTTACTTCCCCACCTCTCACTACTATGTGATGCTACCTCCCACCTCTCACTACTATGTGATGTTACTTCCCCACCTCTCACTACTATGTGATGTTACTTCCCCACCTCTCACTACTATGTGACGCTACTTCCCACCTCTCACTACTATGTGATGCTACTTCCCACCTCTCACTACTATGTGATGTTACTTCCCCACCTCTCACTACTATGTGATGTTACTTCCCCACCTCTCACTACTATGTGATGCTACCTCCCACCTCTCACTACTATGTGATGTTACTTCCCCACCTCTCACTACTATGTGATGTTACTTCCCAACCTCTCACTACTATGTGATGTTACTTCCCCACCTCTCACTACTATGTGATGTTACTTCCCCACCTCTCACTACTATGTGACGCTACTTCCCACCTCTCACTTACTATGTGATGCTACTTCCCACCTCTCACTACTATGTGATGTTACTTCCCACCTCTCACTACTATGTGATGTTACTTCCCCACCTCTCACTACTATGTGATGCTACTTCCCACCTCTCACTACTATGTGATGTTACTTCCCACCTCTCACTACTATGTGATGCTACTTCCCACCTCTCACTACTATGTGATGCTACTTCCCACCTCTCACTACTATGTGATGCTACTGGAGCACACAAAAAATAGTTTCTTAATAGTTCTAACTCGGTTTTTCTGTTTGCCCCTGCCATAGATTTTTCATCAGTAATTTTTCTTTTTATCGGGGCATTGCTAATCTCTTTCTGATCTCTGCTGAGCAATCTCCTGTAGACTTGATAGATGACGTGAGATATTCAAAGTTGTTGGCATGTTGTTTTTTCTGTTGCTCTTTGTCAATGATTATTGTAGATGTGAGTTCGTCTTTGTTGACGTGCATTACTTGTGTCTTCATTACATTGGAAATAGATGATGTTCTTCACTGTGATGTTTAACTGAAACAACCATATGTTCTAAACGTGTAGAACTTCTTCTTGATATATTATGTTGGTGTCATCTGTATATCTCACTTCTGGAATCCTATGTCATCCGATATTGAAAAGCTGAAACAGTTTATAATGTGGGTCTTATCAAACATTTCACATAGTGTTTTCAGCTTTTATGTTGAACATGTGTAGTGAGAGGATGTATCATTTTCTGAATCTTTTGTACCTCAGACAAATCAGATGGTTCTCCCTCGAGGCGAACAGAAGCCTGTTGCTGCTGATAAAGCGTTTTAATGAGCGATTTGAGATGGTGTAGAAAGCCTATGTTTTCCATTCTGTTTCATAATGTTATGGAGCGTTAAACAGTCAAAGCTCTTTGAAAAGTCTATGTAAGATGTGTTTATGTCTGCGTTGAACTATCTGCACTTCTCTATTATGTTTCTCGTATTCAAGACGTGATCCCTAGTACATCTGTTCTGTCTGCAACCTGCGTAAACTATATCGATTTCTCTGTCCATGTGTAGTTCCATTCTTTTCATGATTTATTTTGAAGTATCTTGCTGGCATGACTGATCAGTGCAATTATTCTGTAATTTGTACAGTGTTGCACGTTGACTTCTAAAGTGGTATATACCATATACTTGGAAGTAGCCGTGATAAAATAAAATCCATTACTTATGTACAGTATAATTGAACACGTACACCCGCCGAAGACGGATGTGTCGGGCCATTGGCGCAAATAAAACTGTGACACAACGCATTTCCATTCTCTGGACTATATCCTGCTGGAAATCTAATAGGGCCATTGTCCTACTGCAATAGAGATCCAGCAGGAGTTTGAGAATGAACGCTGAAGAAGAAGAAGAACACTTACACACATTGTTACACTGAGCACATACAAATCACAGTACCCACTTGTTCTTTTGTGTTTTACTCATCAGAGGGTTTTTTTACACAGTGTACACTCTTGAATGACTTTTTACACAGACATTAGGTACACTCTTGACTGATTGACTTCCCATAAAAACATTAGGTACACTCTTCACTGATTGACTATCCATAAAGACATTAGGTCTTGACTGACTTTGCATAAAGACATTAGCATGAGACTAAGAACATCCGAATCATTTCTTCGATAGTTCATTTAAGCTTGTGACTGCACATGTCATAACTTTCTTTAAGCTTGTGACTGCATATGTCATCAGTTCCTTTAAGCTTGTGACTGTAGATGTCATCAGTTCCTTTAAGCTTGTGACTGTAGATGTCATCAGTTCCTTTAAGCTTGTGACTGCACATGTCATCAGTTTTTTTAAGCTTGTGACTGCATATGTCATCAGTTCCTTTAAGCTTGTGACTGTAGATGTCATCAGTTCCTTTAAGCTTGTGACTGCACATGTCATCAGTTCCTTTAAGCTTGTGACTGCATATGTCATCAGTTCCTTTAATCTTGTGATTGTAGATGTCATCTTTTATAAGCTTCTTCTTCAACACCTTATTTTATCCTCCCTACTTCACCCTCCCTCCTCATAACATTTAATTCTCTTTCCGACTTTCTCCAATGTGTTTATGGAATCGTCAGCATTATAGATGTCAGAACACCCTGCCCTTTTATATCTGTACTACGTTGGCTAGAAATCTCTGATCTATGTTTATGAAGATTATTTTGATCTCCCAAAATGTTTTGTATTCATTCACGGTTACTCTAGGAATGCATTTCGAAATACTCAACATCTCCTTGTAAAGGCTTATTTTCGTATCAGTTTCCACGTTAGCTTATTTTGAGCTTAATCACCAGGAATAACAAGTTTTTCCGCAACAAAAAAAATGGTACTAGAAAATATATCCGTTCACGACAAATTTCCATTGAATAGAGTGGCCGCTTAAAGCAGATTTATTGTACTTTCAATGACATGAAAAAAATGTCATCTTCCAAAAACTAAACAAAAACAAAAAAAAAACTAGAAAAGAGATTGTTAAGTAATATTTATACTTTAAAATAATGTAGGCTCCTATGAGGTTCAAAAACATGGCCATAAACAAATAGGTAGAAGCCAAAATTGATGTCTTTAATAGGTGATTATATAGAAATCATATGTATGGTGTGGATACGTAATGAGACATTATTCCCTACTCAAGACAGTCTTGTAGAGAATAGTTGATGGTGGAAGAATAAGAGAAAGACAAAGGAAAGTATGGAATAAGGACATTATTACGTTTTCCACACTCACACAAGACTTTTACAACAGAGAAGTTTAAAAATATTTTTGTATTAATATTTCGATAAATGGCACCTCTACGACCATTAGGTGTTATGTATTTGATCATAAGGAATACCTAAGAGAGCTTTGTGAATAGAGAATAAAGGTGTTATATCAACATATGATAAATATACTATTTAAATACATGAAAATCAATCAAATATATTGTTTTATACATACAATATAATAAACCAGAGTGCACCACCAAGGAAAGAAAAAGAGGATGTTGGAGAACTGTTGAGCAAATCTTTTATATAAATACGGGCGGCAATTGATGATAATTGATTAATGTGCGTTCCTTGCGTAGATTGAGGACCTTTGCCCGTTTTCTCTTACTATGTAGAATCTCACTGTGCGATTGTTTCATTTTTGTTAAAACACATACTCTTGTTCCACTAATGTACAACTTAGATCGTACACGTCGGTAATTTCTGCTCAGGGCTTAGCCACAATCGATGGACTCCGGCCACTGAGTGGATGAGAATTAAGCCCCCATGTATAGCAGACCGGACGTTCAGTTGTTCAAGTGGATGCGTTTATCGGCAACTAAGCCATCTCCATGATTAAAATAGACTTTTCCGCGAAACAGTTTTGTGATCAAAGAACTTTCAAACCAGCTTAAACTGCCGAACAAATGATGACAGCTACAGCAACAAGAGTTGACGTTATGTTTGTGTTTCTCTTTATTAAACCTCTTTCAAAGTGACAACATTGTCTGGTAGAATAAAACAGATGAAAATAGCTGTTTTCTTATTGACAGTATTTTTGTGTGTTCTCCATGCAAACTACAGACGTCATTGAATTTGTATGGACTTCTTATCTTTTTTGCCTGTTAGAATCAGGGGCACCGCGGTTGCTCGGTGGAAAGTGACTCCCTAGTTGGGTGATCCAAGCAGCGCAGAAACTAGGTTGTTTTTTTGTGTCTTGGTGCTGTTATTTTTAAAGCACCACTTAAGTCAACCCAGTTATAAGAAATGTGCACCATATTCATGGAAAAGTAAGATCTTGTTTATGACCACTATAAATCTTGATACACAGTTGATAGGTCACACAATGTTGGTATAGATATGGGAAATATTCGTAACTGAGCTTATGTTATCATTCAGTGTGCGGTATAGAATAAATATTCGTAACTTAGCTTATGTTATCATTCAGTGTGCGTTATAGAAGAAATATTCGTAGCTTAGCTTATGTTATCATTCAGTGTGCGGTAGAGAAGAAATATTCGTAACTTAGCTTATGTTATCATTCAGTGTGCGGTATAGAAGAAATATTCGTAGCTTAGCTTATGTTATCATTCAGTATGCGGTATAGAAGAAACATTAGTAACTTAGATTATGTTATCTCTCAGTGTGCGGTATACTATCAGTCACTGTTTGAAATGTAACAACCTGGAAATAACGTGATATTTCATCTCTCAATCTGAAATGTAACAACCTGGAAATGACGTGATATTTCATCTCTAAATCTGAAATGTAACAACCTGGAAATGACGTGATATTTCATCTCTAAATCTGAAATGTAACAGCCTGGAAATGACGTGATATTTCATCTCTCAATCTGAAATGTAACAACCTGGAAATTACATGATATTTCATCTCTCACTCTCAGTCTGAAATGTAACAAACTGGAAAGAACGTGATATTTCATCTCTCACTCTAATATCATGTATCGAACATTATGAGAGACAGCAAGTAAAATGGTTCAGTCACCTTATGAGAATGAATCCAAACCAAATACCAATAAGAGCATATAACAAAAGAATATCCGGGCGTACGGCCAAAGGTAAACCACGAAAACGGTGGATAGAAAACATCAAGATAGCCTTGAACAAACATGGACTAAATGCAACCTCACCGACACATCTGGCCATCGGACGACAGCTTGAGCTCCCACCCCTACAATTAACGGCAAGTGTGAATGCAATAAAAAATCATTCACCTGGGGAAAGACAATAGACAGTAGACTCTCAATCTGAAATGTAACAACCTGGAAAGATCGTGATATTTCATCTCTCTCTCTTAATCTGAAATGTAATAACCTGGAAACACAGTGAAACTGTTTCTGCTATAGAAAATAAAACATATTTGTCTTGTTCTGGGAATGACCATATTGATGCTTGAAACAGACCATGAATCCAATGCAAGTACAGTATTGCGTATTTTGCATTCTGGTATAGCCATGTGGGCTGTGTTATCTGTCAAATTGTAGAGACTTGTAATCGTTACCATGTGGAGGCACAGTCAACACGTTCTAATTGTTATGCAGGTAGCTTATCGTAGAGAGGTTCGCGAGGAATAGATGGTCTATTTCGTACGTATATTATATATTATATAAAACTGTAAAGTGATTATATTATATAAAACTGTACACTGATTATATTATATAAAAACTGTACACTGATTATATTATATAAAACTGTACAGTGCTGCTGGAACACATAGATGTAGGATCACAGTGCTACTGCAATATAAATGTAGGATTACAGAGCTACTGGAACATAGATGCAGGATTACAGTGTAACTGGAAACTATATGTAGGATTATATTCATTTCTTTTGTGTTGTGGTCATCAGCGCCGGATTTAGACTTGATAAGGCCCTAAGCTATTTGAGATATGGGGTTATTTATATATATTAAGTCCATTAAGTCCAGATATTATATGTCAGTGCAAAATATACGTTTTTTTTGCGGCCCCAAGAAAGTGGGGGCCCTAATCTATAGCTTGTTTAGCTTTATGTACTCAGTTGCACTCAACGGAGTGACAAGCCGCTTGCCAAGATTGCAACACACCGCACGTTACTCCGTAGCTTCAAGCAATAATCCCCAGGTATCTTCGAAAACAAAATTGACTTTGTAAACAATTCATCTCAAGCCGGATTTGAACCTACGCCCGCTTGAATATATGGCACACGGTTTATCCACCTTTGATTGAGATGTCTGAGTCACTGTTTGTTGGAAATGATTGTCCATGTATAAACGGTAATGGCATTGATTGAGTAAAGATCAAATATGTCAGGTGAACTACAATCATAATCGTAATTTTTAGACACACAATCTACTACATCCAGTTCAAGGACTTTGTGTGATTGTCAGGATCTTCCGTTTGTCCAGCAATTTAAAGAGCTTTCTGAATCTACTAGGCCTTGTGCCAGGTGATGACTTTAGTTGAATGGTTAGGAATTCACGGACATCCTCTCAGCTTAATGATGGTAAAAATAGGAAATTATACATATATGGGGCAGTTTAGTCTCTCTATCTCTCGCTCTCTCTCTCTCTCTATGTCTATATATCTATGTGTCGGTTTCTCCTTTTCTCTATATTTCTATCTATCTATCTCTATCCATGTCTGCCTCTTTATGTTGCTATGTGTGTGTGTATGTCTCTCTCTCATGTTTCTATATCTCTATCTCTCTCCATGTCTCTGTCTCTATCTTTCTCCATGACTCTGTCTCTATCTCTCTCCATGTCTCTGTCTCTATCTTTCTCCATGACTCTGTCCCTATATATATATCTTATGTATCTATCGATCTACATGTCTTTATCTCTATCTTTCTCCATATGTCTATATTTCTCTCTTTCTTTCATACTGCTTCTGTGTATGACTCGATGAAACACACATGATAGTGTAAAATGAAAAAGAACATATTTTTGTAAGTTATTCACAACAGAAAGGGGTAAAGTCGCAATTTAGTGTTCGGATTGATAAAAGCACTCACTTAACTTTCCGAAAAAAAGGCCTTTATCGGGAAAAGAACACACGTCAGACTAAAAGCATAATTATGAAACTTTATAGACGATTAACATCATCACTTGGTCTACATATATAATAATGTATTACTGCCGAATGGAAGGTATGTCGGGCCATTGGCGGAAGTAAAGATGACTCAGCGCACCCCCGATCTCTGATCTACATCCTAATCAAATTAGTAGGACCATTATGAAGCAATAGGAGTTATTCAGTGGGAGTGTGAGAAGAAATACTTAAAACACGCCTTGTGACAAAAAACAGCCGATGATTACTGAGGATATAAGTTATACAACTCAATACGTCATAAGAAAAACACATTTAATAACATAATGCTATAGAAAATATTTTGAAATTTTGATAACTTCAGCAAATTTCAATTTATCATACTCTCATACATATTGGGCATACTGATTCCTATTATCAGTATAGCTTAATTGTATGTGGGTGAATGTCAAGGCCATCAAGATAGTCATTACCTTTAAAGTGCGTAGCAGCAAAGGTCAGTAGCTTATGTCTAATATTGTGTAGATGTGGACAAACACCCATACCCTGATTCTTGCAGAAAAAGTCAGTAGCTTATGTCTAATATTGTGTAGATGTGGACAGACACCGATACCCTGATTCTTGCAGCAAATGTCAGTAGCTTATGTCTAATATTGTGTAGATGTGGACAGACACCCATACCCTGATTCTTGCAGAAAAAGTCAGTAGCTTATGTCTAATATTGTGTAGATGTGGACAGACACCCATACCCTGATTCTTGCAGAAAAAGTCAGTAGCTTATGTCTAATATTGTGTAGATGTGGACAGACACCCATACCCTGATTCTTGCAGAAAAAGTCAGTAGCTTATGTCTAATATTGTGTAGATGTGGACAGACACCCATACCCTGATTCTTGCAGAAAAAGTCAGTAGCTTATGTCTAATATTGTGTAGATGTGGACAGACACCCATACCCTGATTCTTGCAGAAAAAGTCAGTAGCTTATGTCTAATATTGTGTAGATGTGGACAGACACCGATACCCTGATTCTTGCAGAAAAAGTCAGTAGCTTATGTCTAATATTGTGTAGATGTGGACAGACACCCATACCCTGATTCTTGCAGTAAAAGTCAGTAGCTTATGTCTAATATTGTGTAGATGTGGACAGACACCGATACCCTGATTCTTGCAGCAAAAGTCAGTAGCTTATGTCTAATATTGTGCAGATGTGGACAGACACCGATACCCCGATTCTTGCAGCAAAAGTCAGTAGCTTATGTCTAATATTGTGCAGATGTGGACAGACACCGATACCCTGATTCTTGCAGCAAAAGTCAGTAGCTTATGTCTAATATTGTGCAGATGTGGACAGACACCCATACCCTGATTCTTGCAGAAAAAGACAGTAGTTTATGTCTAATATTGTGTAGATGTGGACAGACACCCATACCCTGATTCTTTATCTAGGCCGTGTTACAGTAATGATAAATGCTAGTACAAATAACTTTGCAGAACCTTCATTTGAAGCCATCTCTATCACATCAACACTCTCATACACTACAATATCTACTACACCTTCTACCACACCTTCTACCACACATATTACAAATCCCACACATTATTATTTAACCCACTCCCCCCCCCCATATATCCTCTACATTAATATCCCTATCTTATGACAACAGAGACAAACCTCTACCCTATTTTCTCTCGATCTCCCTTCCAACCTTATGCTAGCTCACAACATATACCGCACGCGGGACCCATCTTGCTGGAATCGCTGATAAATCTATAAAAACCCTTAGCGATTTTCCGAAAAAGTTAAACAGCTTGCTCAGTTCTATTTGTGAAATGGAGAAAGTGAGCCACATCATAAAATTTGTTTCGTTTGATTTCATATAGTGCGTTACTTTTAAACATGTTATATTAAAAATTGTATCAAGTGGAAATTTGTGACGAAAAGAAGTAGAAATCCCATGTATAAGAAACCAAATTGTGTACGATCAAATGTTGTCCTATGTAAGTTATCATGTGATGTTTATTTATTTTCTAAAGCACATTTGTGTACTCGGGTTGTTCTATCTGATGAGTTATTACATATGTAAGATATATTTATGTCTTCGGGTTGGTATATTAGATATCCGATGAGTTATTACGTATGTAAGATATATTTATGTCTGCGGGTTGGTATATTAGATATCCGATGAGTTATTACATATGTAAGATATATTTATGTCTTCGGGTTGGTATATTAGATATCCGATGAGTTATTACATATGTAAGATTCATTTATGTCTACGGGTTGGTCTATTAGATATCCGATGAGTTATTACATATGTAAGATATATTTATGTCTTCGGGTTGGTATATTAGATATCCGATGAGTTATTACATATGTAAGATTCATTTATGTCTTCAGGTTGGTCTATGAGATATCCGATGAGTTATTACATATGTAAGATATATTTATGTCTGCGGGTTGGTATATTAGATATCCGATGAGTTATTACATATGTAAGATATATTTATGTCTTCGGGTTGGTATATTAGATATCCGATGAGTTATTACATATGTAAGATATATTTATGTCTGCGGGTTGGTATATTAGATATCCGATGAGTTATTACATATGTAAGATATATTTATGTCTGCGGGTTGGTATATTAGATATCCGATGAGTTATTACATATGTAAGATTCATTTTTGTCTACGGGTTGGTCTGTAAGATTTACATGAGTTATTGCATTTATAAAACACATTTGTGTCTGTGGTTCGATCTGTACGCTTTCTGATTGCGTTATTTCTTGTGTAATCTATTATATATATATATATATATATATATCGATCGTTGTCCTGCGATAACTTGTATATGTGAACAGTGGAGTGTGATGACTTTTCTAAAGACTAATAGGGATATTAATTGGTCAATTTGTATATACTTTGTGAGCTATTGCCAACGAAAATCACGGAAAAATTCAAATGCTTCACTTTAGGAGGATAATTCCCAATTTGACTCAGATTTTATTTAATCAATGGTCACGGCTGATGTCCCTGACAACAAACTCTCAGAATAATATTTCCTTTTTAAAAAACCAAATTCAGTTCAAGTGTTATTTAATTGTGTATATTTTATTAGAAATCAAATATGCTGTTAATTAGTCACAAGATTTTGTGTTGATTAATTAATTGTCATTAAGAGAATATTTCTACTGTATCTACAATAAATATTCTACTTTATGCATATATATTCAGAATACTGGTGATAAGAATACATGTTCTCGTGAATACACTGTCTAGAGTTGTAATTAGTTTTAAGAGATGAATGGATAATTTATAGAGTGACGATCAGACATCTGGAAAATTTACTTTTCTGGCATTCCTCTGGTCCCAGTGGTCAGTGATTGGAAGACGTTTGCTCAGTTTCAAATTGACCTGTATAGTCCTTTATGTAAGATAAATGCTTATTTATTACTTGCTGCTATCTCTTCACAACTTATGTGTCCAAACACTGCTAAATAATGACATTCATAAAACTATCAATATTGCACATTAGTTAAAGTTAGTTAAATTAGTTAGTTAGTTAAAGTGAGATTGTGTGTAGCTTGTGTGATAAATGTTAAAGTTAGCACATTAGTTAGTTAGTTAAAGTGAAGTTGCGTGTAGTTTGCGTGATAAATGTCGTACGCACTTACTGTCACAGTGAGGTTGCGTGTGATAATGCCGTACGCACATGCTGTTGCACGTCATGTACAGGGTGGGATTTATTTTTAATTTACCATTCGACAGGAAAATCTGCAGTCATTACTGGGATTTGAATTTTTAACCACCGCTCTAACCTTTTGCTCTTGAGCCACTATAATCATTATAAACACGACATATCGACACAAGTGACTTTGTCTTGACATCTTGTTCATTATTATCCCACTCGCTGATCTGTTATTACTAGATTATTGGTAGGAAAATGGTATTTATATTGAACAAGTAAATATATGTTACAAATACCTAACACTACAAATAAAAAGATTAAGAAAATAACTATAACAAAAATAATACTGACGTAAACAGTTGACGTTTCGATCATAAGATATTCGTCCGAACAGACACAGTAATATAAAGGCAAATAGTATAGAAAGCAATTTATTTTCCAAACATGTCTTAAGAAATAAAGAACGTTCCCTGCAACTGACAGTAAAGATGGAAAGAGCATTCGTCAAATCGGTGTGGCCTGTTTTGTGTGGTGTTCTGTCTTTTCGGAAAGCACGTTTCTCTGTGTGATCGAGATTTGATGACTCGACGTTGCATGCACCTTTGCTGGTAGTGATGTACTACAGTCGGCGACTCTGAGGGACGAACTTCCTGGATGTGTTGAAGACGTTGAAGTTCTTTATAGACACTTTGAGAGAATCTTTTAAGCGCTTCCTCTGTCCACCAGCCAATCGTTTTTTTCTTAAAGAGATCGCCACATCTCAATCGTTTTAGGATGCGTTTGTCAGGAGTGCGTACAACATGTCCGGCACATCTCAGTTAGGCCTATTTCTGCATTTAAGAAATTCTTGGATATTGATTCTAGTAAGTAAATCAGTATAAGGTACGTCATCTTGCTACTCTATTCTGAAAATGTTGCGGATACAGACCATGTGGATGTGATTTAACATTGTGACGGGTCTAGCGTACATTGTCCAGGTCTCAGAAGCATGTCGTAAGATAGTGAACACAAGCGCGATATATGAGTTATAACTGCTGGTTATCATCTGTGCACATTTAACAAGTCCATACCTGTTACGAACCCTGTCTCAATAAATTCATCAGAGTATAACGACTGACAGTTACAGTTCGATCCTGATTTACCAGTGTTTTTATATATCTATTATGTGTATTGTTACAAGCTGTTTTGATATTTACATCAACCCCGTGAAATCGTGAGAGTGATCATGATATACACTTTTGAAAATCCTTTGGTAGAACGAGGTCCTGTAAGGCATGAACTAATTTAGATCGATTCATCTAAGTATCTGTTGATACTGTGGCAATGTTTGCCAGTGTATCTGCTCGCTCATTGCCTACGACCCCCCCCCCCCATGTCTTGTCACGAATATAAAGGTAATCTTTCTGGTGATAGATTGTCAATAACTCTACCCATTCATGACCGACATCTCCCACTTTATCTTTGTTGATCATATTCACTGAGTCGCTAAGTGTACATGTGCGAGAATAGTCATGTGACATCATACGTGACAGGGTCTACATCACAACCTTTATCTCCATCGTAAAACTGCTTGTGGAAGTAAATGAAACACTGCTTAATTATTTGACAGTTTTCTCTCAGGACTGTGCAGAGAAAGTTTAAACGCGGCGTTGATGACGAATGACAGATCCATCATTGTAGATTATTACTTTCGTGATATATTTTCTGTTTTTATTTAGTATACATAGTATAGTTGTTACCTGTTGGAGATTTCAGTGTTCATAAAATCCCGCTCTAGATCCTTCTTATAGGATCCCCACTAGGTTTGACAACCTTTAACCAAGTCCATTTCCAGAATAGTCATGCATGCAGTTTCCAAACAGCGTCACTTATCTTGGCTCACCCGTCTGTTTCCTTTCTGCTCATTCGTTGGCGACACACAGTATGTTTAAAATGACTAGTAATCAGTTGCATCATACAAGATTTTGGCAATGTTTGGAATCTGTGCGGAAAATATTCTGAATAAGGAATTTATTCAAACAATTCTTAACTAGCTGCTACTTCAAACATTCATTCATTTTCCTTTTGCGCTGAAGTTAACGCGTAGGGCAGAGGTCAGATATCTCCAATTATGTCTGTTCAAAGCTATTCTCTGCAGTTCTTGAATAGTATGAATATTGGTCTTTTTACTTACTTCAAACATACCAGGCTATATTAATACGATTCTTTGCTCTCTTTACACTTTCGCCATTACATGGACGAATCCCATCTGAAACCTTAACTAAGTCTTAGCTTCTAAAAGAAAGGAAACTGTAGTACACATAGATATCTTTAATAACAACTTTCTTTCATGGACATCAATTACGTGAGGACAATCTATTTTATGACATATAACGCATTCTTTCAGTCTTTATGCTCACAGGAAAGAATGCAGTTGATTCCCTTGCTATCTGCTGACCACTTATTGTTTCTAGATTATCCTGATTCTTGATTAGAAACTGGCCTCACAACACTTAGGGCATTCCCATAAGTGATCCGCCCTCCTTTCCAGCAGCCATTCAACTCGATGGTGTTTCAAGTTTAATGCTGCCGAAACAGACGTCAACATTAGGGCACAACTCTGTCCCATGGGTCAGGTTTATTTGTTGTTCTGCCCACCCACGCCGTGCCCGTCCTAGTTCAAGCACAACGTCGGCCTGTCGGAACAACATGGTAACTGTTATCGAAGGTTACGACTACGGGATTGTATAGATGACGTGTCATGAAGCTTCTATAAGAAGATAACCTCAATATAAAGGCATGTCATCTACTAAGGTTTTTTTTTGCATGGGTGGTCTGTCTAGTGAGCCATTGGTGAGACTCACAGACGCAACCACATGCGCAAATTGTTGCTAACATCAAATAAAGTGTTCTACCCCAGCTATCCAACCTAACTAATTATCACTAAAATAATAGTTCAAATATTGACTGACAGCAACTATAAACCTATCCTTCAAGTTTATAGCTCGAATTTGTCAAGGTTAATAATATGATCGGTTGGGCTATCCAAATACGATAGAAAATAAAGTTGTTGATGACATTGATAATGTAGTGTTCATTGTTCACAAACTTGGCGCATCCATTGGCTAGTGAAATGTACACAATTTAACAAGGAGTGAGACTTTGATAATGTAGTGTTCACAGTTTATTCACTAATCTATACTATTGGCTTGAAACGGACATCTACTGCCGAAGGTAATGCCCGAAGGTAATGCTCACAAGCTACCGTTGACTGGTTGGGTCTTCGAGAAATGGCAGTAGGTTCATCCAAATTCAAGCTTTCTGTCTGGATGTATCCCACAACAGGCTCGAAATTTGAGTACCCTTTCACACAGGCTCATTCGGTAAATACAGCTTCAAAAAAAGAAGGCAGGAACTCTAGTAAGACTTCCTGGTAAAAATACATGGCAATTTCAAGTGACAAAGCTTCCAATAACTCCTCTGCAAATGTATCTCTCCTTTTTGTTAATACACAGACACCAAATGCACTACTCTATAATACTGGGCTATCAATAGCGTTGGAGAGATCTAATTCTGAAACCTACCTAACTAATGACTAAACGAACTCTTCGGTAGTGAGTAATACGCATTCACAATATTTCCAATGCTCTGCTGCTTTGAGCATATGACGATGTTTGAGAATATAGCATCTCACATTCCCCACCTCTATTATAAGACGAAGATTTCGTAGAAGAGATTTATCATACTCTCGAATTTCATCACCCTGTTTGACCTTCTCTCTCTCTCTCTCTCTCTCTCTCTCTGGCCATAAGAATAAGAATATTGCATATTCTGGGACAATTACATTCTTTCAGAAATAATTTCCTCAAAGGTGAACCATACATGGTGTCACGTTCTTGGCGACCTACACAAATATCTGACTAATTTATTCAGTTTCTATAAACAAATTAATGACTTTTCTACTGCTAATTTACTTCTAACACATAAGTCTTTAACACAACCTACGCCAACTCACTGCTAATTCTAATATTCTATCTATAACACTGTAAATCACAATATTCAATCCAACACACAACAATAACATAGGAGGTCCTAACAAATTCAACATGCGACGAATTCTCCTGACATTACGTTGTACACCTTGCACTACAACAATCCTCTTCACAAAAACTATAGGCTTCGAGAAACCACGTCCTGCTTCATGGACAGTTCCCCGACTAATCCTTCGTTACATGGCTGAGATGTTACTTAGTTGCTGGCGAATGAACGACTGATCACTCAAGATTTATTACAATCCATTACGTTCAAGTTTTTGGACGTATTTGTGGATTTCAATCTTGCTGAATGCTCATGTTCATGCACGCTTTTGTCCGCAGATGTTTTCCTACTAATTTAGTTTTACTCTAGTTTGCATCACTCAAGGTTGTCAACAATCTCTTCCAGAATATTCTATTCTCTCGGCATCCTTTCTTAAACTATCAGTTTTGGCAATATTTTATTCTCTCCTGCCAATCTCGTGCTTCGGTCACAGCTGGTTGAAAATTCACGCTAACTTCGTCAATGGTGTCTTGTCAACACTTACTAACAGTTATTTTCTTACAGTGTCATTTTGTAGCTTCTATTTTTTTTACATTACTATCTGCTCAAAATAAAGGACAGCAGATTTTAGTATTATCCTTCGTCAATTTTCCTTGTCCAACTCCCAGCAAAGCCGACAGTCTGTCACATTTATACTTGAGTGATTTCAGGTGAATAATGTCTCATTATGTCTTTGGTTTCTTGTGAATAATGTCTCATTATGTCTGTGATTTCTTCTGAATAATGTCTCATTATGTATGTGATTTCTTGGGAATAATGTCTCATTATATATGTAAAAAAAGTAAAGTAACCCATAGCATTTATTAATGCCGTAGGGGTGTGAGATGTTAGCGATCTCACATTTCACAGGCTCTGCAAATGAGGGCGGTAGCCATCTCCTCTCCCTCGCAGTCTTTACTTCCCGGATTAATCTGGTACCCATTTTAAGGCTGGGTCAACCTGGGAGCCGTTGCGATCTGAAAACATTTCCGCCTCAACAGGGGAATGAACCCAGGACCACTCATAT
Organism: Meghimatium bilineatum; assembly: GCA_034231615.1. NCBI lineage: Eukaryota > Metazoa > Mollusca > Gastropoda > Stylommatophora > Philomycidae > Meghimatium > Meghimatium bilineatum. Next base: position 51,036,628 of record CM067304.1, read on the forward strand.
GCGAAGCCAGTGCGCTAACCACTGCGCTAACTCGGCATTATATATGTGATTTCTTGTGAATATGTCTCATTATGTCCAAGTGATTTCTGGTGAATAATGTCTGATTATGTCTGTGATTTCTTTTGAATAATATCCCATTATGGCCAAGTCATTTCTGTTGAATGTATCTTTGTGTGTAATTGACTTCTGGTGAATAATGTCTCATTATACCTAGGTGATTTCTCTTGAAAAATGTTGCATTGTGATAAATATACTTTGATGAATGTGTTAGATGATGTAGATATGATAGGCTTAATAGATGACTATACGTATGATGGAGGTACTAGATGATGTAACTTATGATGGAAGTACTAGATGATGTAGATATGATGGAGGTACTAGATGATGTAACTTATGATGTAGGTACTAGATGATGTAACTTATGGTGGAGGTACTAGATGATGTAACTTATGATGGAGGTACTAGATGATGTAACATGATGGAGGTACTAGATGATGTAGATATGATGGAGGTACTAGATGATGTAGATATGATGGAGGTACTAGATTATGCAACTTATGATGGAAATACTAGATGATGTAACTTATGATGGAGGTACTAGATTATGTAACTTATGATGGAGGTACTAGATGATGTAGATATGATGGGGATACTATATCATGTAGATGTGATTAAAGGGTACTGGGCAATATAGATGTGAATGACGTTGTACGCGATAAACACTTACGTGAAGAAAGATTACATAATAGAACATGATGTTACTGGACCCTCTATTGTGAAGAGACAGCGTTGGAGTAAACAGACAGTTGAACGAGGAGGGAAATAATGTATGGAATAGCAAGAAAGTATGCATCAGACGGTACAGTTATGAGAAACACTGAGACAGTAGACAGTCTATCGGTAGGGAAATTGACGTGTGTAGCTGTGAGGAAAATAGTCATTTTAGAATGATAATTTACATTTTCATCGGTTTCTGAGAGAGTGATTGAGAGAGGGTAAAACGTGATTATCATACATGTAGAAAACAACAATTCATGAGACAGAGAGAGAGAGAGAGAGAGTAAAAGATATGTATCAAGTACACAACACCATTTCAAGTCAGAGATAAACGACTTTATCATGCAAGTAAAGAAAACCATTTCATGTCAGAGAGAGAGAGAGAGATAGAGAGAGAGAGAGAGAGAAACAAAAGTGTAAAAAGTGGGTATCATAAAAGCGGAGTAACACTTACTTGAGAGAGAGATCGAGAGAAAGAAAGCGTAAAATGTGTTTAATGATGATAATGTCCCTCCTTCGCAAGCGAAGATGAGCATGGCATGAAAACAATGAATGCGATGAGCAAGGAGAAAAATAACAAAACATTTATTTCTGATTGTCTAATTTGGTTTGTGAGTTCGTAGATGCCCGATGAGTCCGGTTCCTGCCAGGAAAGTTCTATTGCAGTCCATGCAGTAGTGTAGAGGGTTTGGAGTAGGTATTAGTACATATGACTACCCAAAAGATAACTACCACTATCTTGACTGACCTAAGCAAGCTATCAGTATATATGTATGCACCCTCTGTGGTTGGGAGGGAGTCAGAGATGTATTGCGCAGCACTGGGGAGGAGGAAACCGACAGCACTTTTTTTTTTACTATGGCTGAGGCCCATCATAGAGGTACAGTGACTCAGGAAGTGACAATCCTTTTGACTTGAACATTTGGTTGCATGCCTTCAGCAATAGAGAAGTTCGGCATAAGCAGTAGTCAATTGGTGGCGGGGAATGAGCACAGTGAACCATATCTTGGCTGAAGTGGCTTGGGGCAGTACATAGGTTGAAACCTGCCTTCCTGGTGGTGTGATAGCTGTTCTCTGGCTCTAGCTCGGGATGGGCCGAAAATCCACAGACTTCCCAGCAATATGCCATTTTAATGGCAGTGAATCAAAGGGCATGAGCCTGTGGACTGCTGGATCAGCTATCAACCATTATCTTTCGCATGAGGACAGGACACAACAGACTAAGCAGCCACTTAGACTAAGAACTGGTTCCATCAAATATGTGTCCATGTGGACAGGCAGTACTCACATCAGAACAAATCCTGCAGGAATGCATTACATTCAACCAGTTTCAAGAAGTAGCTGTGGCCAACAAAGGCGGATATACAAAGACATGTATGGGAGCACTGATAAGCTTTCAAATACAGCATCAATTATTAAGAAAACCGGACTTGCTATGTAGACATGTCAAACTGCGATTGAGAAGAAGAAGAAGAATTAATGCACATTTTCAAGTGTAAATAGAGAGAAAGAGAGATAACGCAATACAAGACTATCATACAAGCAAAAAAATGTTGTCTATGTCACTATTAAAGAGAGAATATCACAAACTACGACAATAATCAATATCGCATGTACAATTCCGTTATTTACCACATATTTCCAGGTCGTTGCCAGCCTGGTCGGTGTGTTTTATTTGTATAACCCAAATGCACCCACCTAGGCATTGATTTAGACAAACATACAAAAACTACCATATGCATACGTTTTAGTCCATTTTTGTACATACAAATATCATCTATATTTGCATTGTTCGACAGCAACATTTTTCAACGTAGGTAATGTTCTCTTTATCACAAGGGAGAACAGAAATTCACTGTGGAAATAGGAAAGGGGGAGGGTATTAAGAAATATTGGGAATCTGTGGCAACAGTGATGAAACTAAATTTATGTGAACAAAATGTATTTGTTTATTTTGTTTTTTGTTTGTTTGTTTGTTTAGACCTCAACGAATAGCGAGCATTAAAGCTTTTGTATCCTTTTGTGCAATGAGGAGGTTTATCCAGAGTTGCATTTAATATCCTGAAGGTTTCTTCGTCTTCGGCGTTCATTCTCAAACTCCCTCTGGATTTACCCTGTAGCAGGACCATTGTCCTACTAGATTTCCAGCCGGATGTAGTTCCAGAGAATGGAAATGCGTTGTGTCGCCGTTTTATTTGCGTCAATGACCCGACACATCCGTCTTCGGCGCCTGAAGGTTTCAACTTCCAGAGATGTGCAACGCTTTATATTAAGAAGCCTCCTACTCACAGTGGTCAAATTTGCTCAGATAATATTTCGATAAATGATAACAAATATCGAATTCTCTTGTAATTTTTTTTTTGACAATAGGAAACTGACGTCTGTAGAAATCTCTGAAATAACCACATTAGATTAACGTTTGCGGTTGAAGGAAGCGTGCAACACTACAAGTTGCGTGTTATAATAAATAAATCCCCACAAGATTCACCTTTATTCTAGTCCTTGTTGATCCAGAAAAATGCATATTACATGATTGTGGGGTCCAAGGATGAAAAAATATTGAGAACCATGGTTTTACAATAGCTAATCTGTAACCGTTGTACCATGACTAGTTTTATGAAACAAGTCCCGTACGCTCTAGCCGATACCGAGTATCTATTTTTGGCTTATCCAACGATTGTGCTTTTTTTTTTCATTGGCTGACTATAAAAGAAGCAACAAATGAAAGTAAAACAAATAAATGGACTCGGCCAAGACGTATGACGTGGTCTTATTTTTTTTGTCTCGACAGATCTCATTTAATCAAAGTCGTCATTGTTTGGCTGTCGAAGTGTTCATACTCTGTGAATATATGAACCTGTTGTGTGTTAGTTCGTTTGTTGTATGCTACTGACGTTTGCTTTTTGTCATGTAGAGGGCTACTGATGTTTGCTTATTTGCCTGTAGAGTGGCACTGATGTTTACTTCTTTTCTCGTTGAATTCCACTGATGTTTACTTGTTTTCTCGTTGAATTCCACTGATGTTTACTTGTTTTCTCGTTGAATTCCACTGATGTTTACTTGTTTGCCTGTAGAGTGCCACTGATGTTTACTTGTTTTCTCGTTGAATTCCACTGATGTTTACTTGTTTGTTAATCGAGTGCCACGGATGCGTACTTATTCCGTGTGTCTCACTCATATTGCTATGTATTTCGTGGGACCTATGATATTCAGGTCCCTGCAGTACAATTTTCTACCATAGATATTGGTTAGTTAGTTTAATTTAGTTTAGTTTATTTTAGTTTAGTTCAGTTTTGTTTAGTTGTGTTTAATTTTGTTTAGTTTAGTTATTCTTCTCGGGTCAAAGACGACACATATGGCTGATGTCATAGATTTCCATGTCTCTCGTTTCATTGCAATTTGCTTTAGATCTTCGTTGTATCTGATACCGATGGTGAAAAGTTCTCTTGTAATAGTTATATGTAAAGTTATAGATATAGGTACGACCTTCAAATTCGCTATATTGAGTTTGGTATACTTAACCCTTTGATCTTAACACATATCATTCATTTATGTAGATTTCAGTAGTAGAATCCCTGTTGAGGTGACGTTCATGATGTTTTCAGGCATAGTTGTTTTCTGTTCTCAGTCTCCGTACTTTCAATGCGCGTCTTTACGACTATACTACTGTATATGTACATCATTATTACCTTGGATGTCTGCTTTTAAATGTCTGCCGTCTAATGTTTTTGTGGCAGAGTTTATTTTTACTGTATGTTCACTATTTGTCTGGCATATTTCAGAAAAATTACATAAGGTTGAACCGTTTAAGCTCTATTGTCTACTGCCATATGTATTTATTCATAAGCGTAGTCCGCCCCTGTGTTGTCGGGACCCGAAAGGGGAGCAAAGAATAGCAATACTGTTTACCTTCCATGCATGTCGTACGAGGCGATTAAGGAGGTTATGGGATGGAGTTGGCTGTCCCATCCCATATAGGGTCAGTGACCCAAAGCCATGCTGAAGTCGGATGTGTCAGTCCGAAAGGCGCAGATATCGCAGCAATGATGTACACTATGACACGGCGCATTCCGTTCTCCCGACTAAACTGCTGATATGCAGGAGTTTGAGAACGAACGCAGAAGAAGAAGAAGAAATAAGCGTATTCGTCTCGTGATACAATTTAAATGCTTCAAATATTGCTCTTTATTGTAAAGCTGTACGTTCTTGTTTTCTATGTAAGTACTATTGTTATACATTTTACAGAAATCTCACGTTTTATAAAATTTTGTGTGCGAATATAAATCACTACAACACACTCTAAAATCACTAAATCACTTTTATGTGATTCTTTGATTCTTCACACTAGATTCTTTGTTCAATCTAGATTTTGGATATAAGGTTTGGTTGTCAGTTTTTGCTACATTAAGATATGCCATTGCCTATTTTTGAAAGAAGTAGAGAAAGACAGTGAATGTGTGAATATGAACAAAGAGAAAAAATCGCTAGCGAATATAGTAATACATCTAGGAAAAGTGTGTCTAACATGGACTGGTGTCAGGACTGAATTAACGGTACTTGTCCAGATTCACCTAAAACGCAAGACACAGTCATATATATACAGACGGTTCAGCAAACAGAGAAACGAATAAAAGTGGATAGGCTGTTGTTGCCTACAAGAATGGAAAGGGATGCTTGAAAAATCGTCTGCCTACTTCACTATAACATGTAACATTTGAGTGGGTATGCACACAGAATGTAACGCAGGTCTGCATCTTGAGTGACTCTATGAGTATGATTACGAAGGTACAAGTGGGTCTCGTTCGCGAACAGTGGATTGAGGTCTTGAGAAAAGAGAGGCTGAAAGTGGTTACACTTATTTTCGTGCCAGGACATGTGGGTGTTCGAGGCAATGAAAGAGCAGATCAACTGGCGTCATGTGCGATTGTGGCACAGGGCGATGGAGCAATGAATCGAGCTGATGTTTCGAACTCCTTAAGAGATATAGCACACGAGTGTGAGACTAGTATGAATGATGTTTATTTTTCATTGGCCAGAATTAGAGATCGGGGTTTGAAATGCGGTGTTGCTTGAAGTGAAAATTTTGGAAGACGCAGAAGAATGATGGTCAACCAGCATAGGACTGGTACTGTCAGCAGAAGTGTAATGACGGATACACTCAGAGAGAGATCGGAGCAACTATGGACGTGTCCAGTTTTCAGTGATGATGATCCGACGCCTAACTAACTAACTATGAAAATAGAAATAGACGTGGTGACTGCGACATTCAGTTTGTTGGTGACTGTGACATTCAGCTTGTTGGTGACTGCGACAGTCAGTTTATTGGTGACTGCGACATTCAGTTTGTTGGTGACTGCGACATTCAGTTTGTTGGTGACTGCAACATTCAGTTTATTGGTGACTGCGACATTCAGCTTGTTGGTGACTGCGATAGTCAGTTTGTTGGTGACTGCGACATTCAGTTTGTTTGTGAGTACGACACTCAGTTTGTTGGTGACTGCGACATTCAGTTTGTTTGTGAGTACGACACTCAGTTTGTTGGTGACTGCGACACTCAGTTTGTTGGTGACTGCGACATTCAGTGTGTTGGTGACTGCGAAACTCAGTTTGTTGGTGCTACGACACTCAGTTTGTTGGTGACTGCGACACTCAGTTTGTTGGTGATCTGTGACACTCAGTTTGTTGGTGACTTTAACACTCAGTTTGTTGGTGACTACGACACTCAGTGTGTTGGTTACTGAAATATCAACTTACACTGTAACACTCTCTGACTTCCAGGACATACTGCGGAGGATAGAAAAGTGCGCGTTAATAAAGAAATGGGTCACGTTACTGACCAGTTGTCCACAGTGTTACATTGATATCATGCCCTGGCAATACGGGGGCTAGATGTAACGAAAGAGCAGACATATTAGCGGACAATGCGGAAGTTAATAGCACAGTATTGAAGAGCGATGTGGCTGATCTAGTAAGTGTGGTTATTGATTTACATCTGCTTTAAGAAGACTATGCTGGAGGTAATAACGTGCACACAAAGCATGCCAGATATGTGAATAACCAGATGTGATGGTGCTATCTCTGTAAAGTTATGATGATCACATAATCAGCACCTGACTGGGCATTGAGTCTGCATAATCTTGGATTGCTGCTGAAACGAAGAGTGAAACACATGAGAATGTCACATGTGGCATGATGTTGGTTTCGAATCAAGAATCAAGATCACCAAAGACACACTATGTACATATAAGAAAGGAAGAAACCCTTGTATACTCTGCAGTAAAACTAGACATAAAAAAACCAACACTAAAAGACCACATAGAAAATCTTAGAGAAAAAGCAAGTAAACGCCTAAATTTCATTAAATGACTTGCTAGTACAAACTAGGAAGGGGGGCAGACAAACAGACTCACTACAAACTGTATATTGGCTATGTGAGATCAGTAATTGATTATAACTTTCCTCTCCAGACCATTATGTGCAATACTACGATCTCACCCCTGAAGATGGTGAAGAATAAAGCTCTGTGACGAATATGTTGAGGAATGTGATCAACACCTACAGCAGTATGTGAGATAGATGCATATATAGAGCAGTTGGATATCAGATGGAAAATAGTAATGGTGGAAGTTGTGGAAAGGTACAGGAGACAAAAGAATGACTATCCAAATAAAATACTTATTAACACTTGAAAACAAAGAAAAAGACTGAAACAAATGTTTCTACTGGATATATCTGGAGAGGAAGATGACAAACACCATTTACCACGAGAGAGAGAACTAGAAAACAAATACCTCGACCACCCCTTAGGAGAACTTGCACCAACCAACTATCACAACCACATTTCTAGATAAAAGAGCCAATAAGGGAACACTACCAAAATTCCTGAGGACATGTGCTCTAGAAACTATAAACACCTACCCATCATCAAGGCTTACACTGATGTATTGGCGTTCAAGGCAAACCGTTTTGAAGGATAAAGCATCTATATGCAATACCCTGAAGGATCTGCTTGCGAGTTATGTGACTCTTGTGAGAATTGCTCAAATTATGAAGCACATGCTGAGGACTTAATCAAGACAGCCATTGAGTTAATACACAAACAGTTTGATCTCACGGAACAAAAATCTTCTGACTCATTTTTACAGATTCTGTCAGTTTTGGAATCACTTAAACATACCCAATATGAAAATAAAGATATTCTCCACATAGCAATAATAGCGCAAGTCTTATCGCACATATCCAATCAGTGTGATCACGCAATGGATCCCTGAAAATAGATCTATAACAGGGAACAAAGTAGCAAAATATATACTTGCAAAAAGACGCGCCTCAAAAGAACAAAAGCAAAGACCTTGTAATATGATAACAGTTAAACAGATTTTCAGAAACAGCACCAGGTAAATCGTGCTGAACATATGGACAAATGGGCTGACTGATCGAAATGTATTTAGTGAAACAACAAGGGCATAGGACAATGACAACATAAACAAACTATTCAGGAGAAACCAATACCATATCCTACAGTTTCGAACAGAACATACAAGGATCAATAGCAACTTAAACTGTATCAAACCTCAGCAACTATCCACTTGTAGATATGGCTCTCATCCCAATGAAATAGTAGAACACCTCCTTGTTATCTGCCTTTACCTTTCCAACTGCCAGAAAAAAAAACCTTCTACATAAGAGTATTAACAGTCACTAACTTATTGTATGAATCACTAAGTCAACTTCAGAAGACGTGCACTTTTTTAAGAATGGCAATGTGCTGACAAGAGTAGCATTACTCATCAGTATTTGGATATCGACAATAACAACAACAACATATAAGAACCAGACATCAGAAAACAAACTTATTTACAGACACACATTTATAACAATTTATTTAGAACCTTTCAATACTTCTTGTTCATCTTTCTCAGCTTTCAATCTCAAACTCCCGATGTCTCTTGTAGCAGAACCATAGTCCTACTAGATTTCCAGCAGGATGTAGTCCTGAGAAAGAAAATGCATTGTGTCGCCCTTTTATTTACACTAATGTCCCGACACATCCGCCTTCAACAATTTCATTACTGAAGTGGGTAATATTTTTGATTTGTCTTTCTATCGATGTTCAGGTAAAATAAATTAATACTACCCGAACCTATTCGCGACACATAATTATCACAAAGTTGATCTCAGAATGGAACATATGATATCGTACAGACATAATCGATACAGCTTCACAACATCTCTAACAAAGTCAATGTTTTATTTGACACAAATATTGCTCAGACTTCTAGTGCACCATGGGAAATCTCAGCCACATAAGCATTAAAAAAAGAATCATCTTCAGAAAATAAATTATAGCTCAGGGATGACACCGGATGGTGCTAGTGCGTCAAACGGTTATGATAGTGCAATCAATGTTTGGGTTTACAGTGATAGCTATTCTACATCTAGTTTTGTTATTTTGGTCACAAAAGCGTCCTACATTGCTTCCTGAAATATTACTGGACTGTGTAGGTGGCAGTTAAAATGCTAAGCCCAATAGTTATCAAAACGACGTACGTTAATCATGAACAGTACAGTTTCGATCTGAAGCATAGATTAATGTGACACTACCAGACTAACAATCGGATAGCGGTAAATGTAGCAGAAGTATATCTTTATATATATTTAAGGAAGTCACGACCATCTTTGAACTTCCTTCCTTTTAAAGATATTGAATTTCACGCTTCGGTTATTTGAGTTCATGTAAGATGATTATATGTTCTTACAAGTGGCATTGCAAATCTGTGTAAACGGTTTATGGAATACTGAATATTCTTCAATACAAGCTCAGTGATTCTATCGAACTCTCAAAGTATGCTGCGCAAGATAGAAAAGTGTGTGATCAGAACTGAATGTGTCACTCTTCTTGACAATGCGCAGAGCATTACATGGATTTACTGTCTTGGTCATGCTGGGGTCAGGAGAAACGAAAGAGCCGATGTGTTGGCTGGTAAAGCTTTGATGAATGGCACCGAGATAAGAGACAGGATTGAATTGATTAGAGCAGTCATGGATACCATACGAGAAGACGAGGAGGAAGTCGAACGTGACAATGTACATATTTAGAGAATGGTAAAAATGGGAGTGACTAGAGGTGATGGGAGAAAGTGCTCCCTCTCGGGAAAGATCAGAAGAACGTGTAATCATCAATTGACTCGGACACTGAGCTTAATACATTTTTAGATGGCTGATGGAACGGCAAGCAGATCATATATGGGAATGTCCCCAGTGCTGTGACGCGTGTTCCTAATCAAGAATCAAGAATCTTCAATACAACAAAATCCCAAATGTTCCCTTTTTTTAAAATGTCTCGCTCTTCTCCTGAAAGAATAAGTGAAATACGGAAATTATAGATTGACAAGAACAATGCAATTATCAGACATAATTCATAGACACTCATCGGTTCCACAGAGAAGATCAGAAAATGGACGTACGAGTTCATACATCCTCCGCAACATATCTACAACCTTAACTTGTTCATGCATCCTGTGCTCTTCATCCCTAATTTGTATATGCATCCCCTGCAGCAGTTGTACGACCCTAATTTGTTCATGCATCATCTGTAGCAGCCTTACAATCCGAACTTATCCATGCATCATCTGTAGCAGCCTTACAACCCGAACTTATCCTTGCATCATCTGTAGCAGCCCTACAACCCGAACTTATCCATGCATCATCTGAATTATCCGTATGACTCTAACATGTCCATAAATCCTCTGCAGCAGCTGTATGAATCTAATTTATAACCCATTACAAACTGTCCATTATTCAAACTGCCTTTCTAATTATCCTGTGTCCATCGCAGTTTTGGTCTTCCTCTTATTCTCTTCTCTGGAACTATTCTCTCCATAAAAAATGTTTAAACCATTGTGTGTTTTATACGTTCAAGATATGTTAGTTTGTATTTTGTATAGTTTTTGATTAGGAACAAGCATCACAGCACTGGGGGCATTCCCATATATGCTATGCTTGCCGTTCCATCAGCCATCTAAAAGTGTATTAGCTCAGTGTCCCAGTCAGTTGCTGATTGCGCGTTCTTCTGATCTTTCCATAGAGGGAGCACTTTCTCCCGTCACCTCTAGTCACTCCCATTTCACAAATTTTTTAAATTACACAAGGCAATGAATCGAAAAACGAACATAAAACTAAACGTGTGTTTGAAGGACGAGTCGGGGCTTATACTAATCACAGATGAGCAGAAGGGCGGCGCTTTCATCAGCAGATACCTCCAACAATCAGACCAGAACAATATTGATGAACGTAAGACTATAGTGACCACTTTTTATAGTTATGAGGAGCCAGTCTTCTTCTATGTTAATGTCTTTTCCGTGGTCTGCGTTAGTTCGACTTTCTGTCCAAGATATTCTTATAACCTTTCTATAACACTTCATTTCGAACGCTGATATTTTATTCTCCTGTGCATATTTCATTTCGCACGTTACACAACCATATTTTGCAACTGGAAAATATAGCTTCTTAATAGTTGTAACTGTTGTGTCTGTTTCCATCTTGTCATAGATTTTTCACCTGTGATATTTTCGTAGGCCATTCTTAATCTCCTTCTGATCTCTGTTAAATAATCTCATGTGATGTTAAATAATCTCATGTGATGTTAAATAATTTCATGTGATGTTAAATAATCTCATGAGATGTGGATGGATGATCCGAGATATTCAAAATTGATAACATTTTCTAGTTGTTCTTTGTCAATGCATATTGTAGATGTGAGTTCGTCTTTGTTGACGTGCATTACTTGTGTCTTCATTACATTGAAAATAGATGATGTTCTTCGCTGTGATGTTTAACTGAAACAACCATATGTTCTAAACGTGTAGAACTTCTTCTTGATATATTATGTTGGTGTCATCTGTATGTCTCACTTCTGGAATCCTATAATCATCCGATATTAAAAAGTTGAAACAGTTTATAATGTGTGTCTTATCAAACATTTCACATAGTGTTTTCAGCTTTTATGTTGAACAGGTGTAGTGAGAGGATGTATCATTTTCTGTTTTCTGACTCCTTTTCGGACCTTATACCAGTCAGGTGTGTCTCCCTTGAGGCGTACAGAACACTATTGTTTCTGATAAAGAATTATAATGAATAATATGAGATGGTGTGGGAAGCCCATGCGCTCCATTATGTTCTATAACATTTGTGTGCTTACGCAATCAAATGCCTTTGAGTAATCTGTGGAACAGGTGTATATGTCTGGATTGAACTCTCAACACTGCTCTTTTATGTTTCTCATGTTGAGGATGTTATCCATAGTACATCTATAATGTCTAAAACCTGTCTGATTTTTCTGCATAGAATATTGATTTTCATTTCTTCTTGCGTTTTTAGACATCATCAGTACATCTAATAGTATTGCCAGCAAAGCGTCAACGATCAACTTTTAAATCACAAGCAAGCTCGAATGAGTTGTACTTATGATTCGGGTCCAGAAACCACTGTACCGCCGGGCCAATTTGTCCTTTTTTTCGTATATGTTAACTGCACGTTAAGGCGTCATCATTATATTAGTAAGTTAAGGCGTCATCATTATATTAGTAAGTTAAGGCGTCATCATTATATCAGCGAGTAAAGTAGTCATCATTATATTAGTAAGTTAAGGCGTCATCATTATATTAGTAAGTTAAGGCGTCATCATTATATTAGTAAGTTAAGGCGTCATCATTATATCAGCGAGTAAAGTAGTCATCATTATATTAGTAAGTTAAGGCGTCATCATTATATTAGTAAGTTAAGGCGTCATCATTATATTAGTAAGTTAAGGCGTCATCATTATATCAACGAGTAAAGTAGTCATGATTATATTAGCGAGTTAAGAGACATGTTCTAGTGTTACTATAATTTAATCGGTACTATTACTTCTGTGTGATTATTTAATAGTTATTGAGCATGAACTAATTTCTTTTTAACTCCAGCCAGTTAGACCAACTTACACAAACCGGATTTCATGTTGTCATTGTTTACAGTTTCGTGAAAATATACTTGTCATTCGACCCAAAACATCTGACTTCAGAGTGACATTATCTGACTTCAGAGTGACATTTTTGTATCACTTTCACTTTAATCAAGGTGGGTAGTTACCATCACATTCAACCCACTCAGCTGTCTATTATTACACTCTGCCACCAAACGGCCATCTTAATAAAACCGTAATACATTCTGTATAGATTGATGTATGTTTCTGTTGTTTTACGATATCGATATGGATTTAGCTTGAAATTATAAAATAGCATCAACTAATTTATTCCTTCTAATTCGTATTTCTTACTTCATTATTTTATTGCGAAATGTGTTCTGTACATTTTTGTAACGTACAAACTCAGTACTACCAATTGACAAAATGGTGTTCATAAAGCAAGTAAACATATCATTCATGGTCTTTTTTAGTACAGTCGACTGACTAGTACATTTTGCATACGTGTACAAAACAAGTGAGAACATCAAATATATGAAGATATTTTTGTCAGTTCCCTTGATTCACATGATGATGTTCATGCATTTTATGATAAGGCAAGCCCGATAAAAGAAAGAAAACATATGATGTAAAAAGACATATCTATATTCTAGTATCCTACAAATACTAGCGTTGTAAAATCCCAATCCTATATTAGATTTCTAAAGTATCAGCATTCAACTTACGAATAGAGTTTGAAGGATTACATACTTTCAATGAGGATACTTAGATAATTATTCTTCTACCAAATATGGGAACACGAAATTTTAAAAGGATCTTCTTGGCTACTACGTTCATCGCATTGTTGTTGATGCAGCAACTATTTGCCAGGAGAATATGGGACGTCATTCAGAGCGATTTTAACCTACACTCGGTAAGCACTTATTTGTTGTTTGTTTGTTTGTTAGTTACTGAGTCGTCAGATCATCATCAAGGGACTTCGCACACAGTTATATGGATATGTGTTCAGATCTCATATTCAGTATGTCCTTCAGTATGTTATAACTGACTGTACATATCATGTATAAATAACCAAAATATCGGAGGATGACCGACACAAGGGAAGTGCCGCAGTAACCATACACTGTTTTTGTTGTATTGATAAAGGTCCTAATTCGACCGACACGTTGACAATTGTATTTGTTCGTTTTTTTATTGTTATTTTCTATATTTTATTATTTTATATTGATAGTTTTCTAGTAACCTATTTACTTTATTTGCATTTACCTACATACATATCCTGTGTTGGTTGATAACTTTCTTTGTTTTTTTATTCATATAAACCGCTCGTTTCATGCAACACCATGCTTCACTCTCAGGTCCTACAGAAGAAATAAAAGTGTTAGAAGAAATACGGCCTAAATCATGCAACTGGTCTATCTTCTTGATTGAGCTTCAATAATCAGCACGGTCTATTAAACTAGTCATTGTGACCACACTGGCAATCTGTCTGCTCTTTCATTTCCCCCAACATCCAGTTGTCCAGGTACAAAAACGAGTGTAACTCTGTTCAGCATAGACTTCATACTTGACTCAACTACTGACCGAGTAGATAGCTCGAATGAATATTTCGAAGTATTATAAGTATATAAAATAAGTATATATATATTCACTTAAAGTAACCCATAGCATTCATTAATGGCGTAGGGGTATGAGATGTTAGCGATCTTACATTTCAGTGAATCTGCAAATGAGGGCGGTAGCCATCTCCTCTCCCTCGCAGCCTTTACTTCCCGGATTAATCCGGTACCCATTTAAGACTGGGTCGACCCGGGAGCCGTTGCGATCTGAAAAATATTTCCGCCTTAACTGAGGAATGAACCCAGGACCACTCACATGCGAAGCAATTGTGCTAACCACTGCCCTACGCGACTCAATATGAGTAGAAACAATTAAATCTCGTATATAAAAATTTCCAGAATGTTTTCGTCGTATTTAAACTCGGGGATTTAGAAACAAGGATGTACTGCAGTCTGGCCACGTCACGTTAACAGTTGGTTGTAAACAAACGTTGCCAGAAATTGTTTTGTATTACTACGAGTTGATCCTACATATTTGTTTTAGCGCTACTAAAGAAAACGCCATAAAATTGATTATGTAATCATTGAGTTAATTTTCAACAGTGCTGCTAGAAAATGTATGCACAGTAAGAAAACTCCCAGCAATGTGTGTGTACAACCAACTATTATCGTGTGTCCAATCCCGTATTATATCCGTGTATTCAGAGAACCGTGAACGAAATCATGCAGTTATGAAGGTAATGGTATCACTATTACAAGGACATTAGATAACACCAAATTTGATCAATATTACAAGTACATTAAATGACACCAAATTTGATCAATATTACAAGTACATTAAATGACACCAAATTTGATCAATATTACAAGTACATTAGATGACACCAAATTTGATCAATATTACAAGGACATTAAATGTCACCAAATTTGATCAATATTACAAGTACATTAGATGACACCAAATTTGATCAATATTACAAGGACATTAGATGACACCAAATTTGATCAATATTACAAGGACATTAATGACACCAAATTTGATCAATATTACAAGGACATTAGATGACACCAAATTTGATCAATATTACAAAGACATTAAATGACACCAAATGATTTCAGGACTCAATGTGATTGTTTAGGTAGGTGCCGTAATCCATCTATATCAACACGAATAGACACCCCTCCCGTTCTCCCCTCTTCCCGTGGTTTGAAATTTCTCAAATAATTGCATATGGCTGCGACCTGGATCCTTCTTGGTATGACATACATTTACTGAGCAACCCACCCTAACACCCTCTCCCCTCACATACACTCGCGTAATGCACATAGGGAAAAGGAGCTTCATCGCTCGTAATTAGTGGGGATAGAAATAAGCTAGTAATGATGTATTTACAATATGACTACGGTATAGCTGCGGCGTCTCAGTAGCTAGCGCACTTGTTTCTTAGCTGGATAGTCCAGGGTTAGGACTAATTATTTTCAGTTTAACTGTAAACATCTTCAGATAACAAGATGATCTACTTTAATTTGGTCTACTCTGAGGAAACGGGTACCAGATCTTGTTGAAAACTAAAGGCCACACGCGTGTTACTTATAACATCTCCCCTAAGTATGCTGTTGGTTGCTGAAAAATAGGTCTATGTGCTAAAAAGCTGTTATCAGGTTAGCTTGAAGGATATTTACTATAAAATTATGACAACTGATAAAGTACAATCTCAATCAAAAATAATAGATATATATGAACTGGAAGACGTATCAAATATCGATTATTTGGGTACAAATATAATTGGTTCCGGGAACTGCGTAGTAGAAATTAAGAGAATGGTGGTAATGTTGTTTTAGAAATTTGTCCAAATGAAAAACCTCTTGCAAGTACTCGGTAGCAAAGTAAAACTGTGTATGATACGAATATGCGTATTTGCTGTAGCAATATATGGATGTGAGGATTGGACTCTGAATAAAACAGTGACACCGAAAATTACAGCCTTCGTATTGAAATGATACAGAAAAATCTTGCAAATACCATGGATAGTAAAACAGACAAACAAACAAAGAAGTAGTACAATAATTAAACGTCGAAGAAGGCTGGCTCCTAGAAAACATCATAACTCCGCCGAAGACGGATGTGTCGGGCCATTCGCGCAAATAAAACGGCGACACAACGCATTTCCATTCTCTGGACTGCATCCTGCTGGAGATCTAGTAGTACTGCTACAGGAGAGATCCAGCAGGAGTTTGAGAATGAACGCTGAAGAAGAAGAAAACATCATAACAAGAAAGCTGAATTTTTTTGCTTATCTAAAGAGACATAAAAGCCTGGGAAGTCTAATAGCAGAATACACAGTAGACGGCAGCAGAGGAAGAGGCCGCCCAAGACGACGATGGACAAATGATATAACTGACTGTTTAAACATGTTCTTGGAGAAGGCAGGTCAACTCGCTCAAGATCGCAAGGTGTTCAGAAGGTCCATAAAGAAGACTATGTTCTGGAAAGAATATGACACATGATGATGATGATATTTACTATTCGTTTATCAAATGTGCCGTCATATTTATTAATTGTAACTTCACTATTTATCAACTGTAACTTTACTATATTTTTGTCAACTGTAAGTTCACTATATCTTTGGCAAGCGTAACTTCACTATGTATTTATCAACTGTAACTTTACTATATTTTTGTCAACTGTAAGTTCACTATCTCTTTGGCAAGCGTAACTTCACTATGTATTATTAACTGTAACTTCACTATGTATTTATCAACTGTAACTTCACTATGTACTTATCAACTGCATCTTCACTATGTACTTATCAACTGTAACTTCACTATGTATTTATCAACTGTAACTTCATTATGTACTTATCAACTGTAACTTCACTATGTATTTATCAACTGTAACTTCACTATGTATTTATCAACTGTAACTTCACTATGTATTTATCAACTGTAACTTCACTATGTACTTATCAACTGTAACTTCACTATGTATTTATCAACTGCATCTTCACTATGTATTTATCAACTGTAACTTCACTATGTACTTATCAACTGTAACTTCACTATGTATTTATCAACTGTAACTTCACTATGTATTTATCAACTGCATCTTCACTATGTATTTATCAACTGTAACTTCACTATGTATTTATCAACTGTAACTTCACTATGTATTTATCAACTGTAACTTCACTATGTACTTATCAACTGTAACTTCACTATGTATTTATCAACTGTAACTTCACTATGTATTTATCAACTGTAAACTTACTATTTGTTACTATATAGACGTTCTCATTTAGTGATCGCCAGAATTATCATAGAGAAGACAAAGAAAGACAAAGAGGGAAACTTCTGAATAAGTTGTCAGCATCGAATGAGAGAAAGTCACCGACTGAACTTATTAACACAACAACAGTCAAGAGTTGTTAAGAAAATTGACGTCGTCCATCATTCTGCCTGACACTTGATTGATTGTATTCATTTACTTCACGCGCACTGTTTGTCTGTAATGCTGGTTAATAATATTACATATTAGAGCTGACCTCACTGCACGCCAGGCAGTCGCGTCCTAAGCTTTCATTGGCAGGTGACCAATGTTAAACCTACTAACAGTTGTTGTTTGTGACATATATATATATATATGACTAAAATGGGTACTTTTATATATATATATATATATATATATATATATATATGACTAAAATGGGTACTTTTATATATATATATATATATGACTAAAATGGGTACTTATAGCGAACGCGCCCAACACGTCATAATGTCTAACATATGTAGTTATATTTTGTCGTAGACCGGTATTTGTAGATGTCGTCAATAGTTATGTTTTTAGTTCTATGTGTCAAGTGGTATGTTAATCTTATAGTTCGAAAACGCGCATGTTTGGTGCGAAGCTGGTAAAATCAGCTTGTTAGAAGACACTCTCTCAGCCTTGAGAGTGATGACAGCTGATCGCACTAAACAACACAGCTCGTAAACCTGCATGAGGAACGTGTTACTAAATATGCAGCTGCCATCATCACCGTCACTCAAATACATAATGAAAGGCTAAAGAGATTTCAGAACGAAGTGATGCTCATTCATGACTTTTCGGCAGATATACAAGAACTAACTGCTAATCGTAACATTCCTTCATTCTGAACGTTTTTTAATTATTGTCTGGCTATTCATTGGACACTATTTATATAATTAGATTCGCAAAAAATAACCAAGCCTGACCAATGAAACTGAGACAAATATTCACATTCAACCAGCCTTTTAGGTCATCAGTCCACAGGTCCTGAATTCAGCCCGGTCGTGGCTCATCATCCTAGGTTGTAACAGATATACACTACAGAGACATCCTTGTGTGAAGTGGTACAGGCTAAAGAGATATACATCATTGATGGGGCGCGCTTATGATACGTCAATTAAATATGTTTCTCATACACATTTATGCTTCAGAATACATTCATCGTGGTGAGTAATGGGTACCTGCCACAAAATTTCGCAACCATCATAACACTCAACAGAGAGTGCAGGTAACGTAATCCTGTGGGTGTTGACAGTGAGCTCAAGTCACTCATCACCGAGCAAGTTGATAACACAGAGGTTGTGATTTACACAGATTTCTCGATCATCATCTTCAGCGATGAGCATGAGCTTTGGCCGTCAAATCATGTGGAAGAAAAGTTCATGATAATAATGAGGTCTTCGCCACAACAATAAATAGTCTAATGATTGGAGAGAGCGGGGGGGGGGGGGTTCCTTAGCAAAGAACCATAAACTGGGTGGAATCGCCGGCCTATCCCTAAGCATACATGCGGACTCATTGAGTCTGCTTCAAAAAATCAAAGCAGGTAATGGGTGCATGTAATTGGTGGAGTCATTGCCGATCATTAAGATGTGGATATCGCTGCGAAAAATCACGTTCGTATGTGTTCCCGAATGCCTAGGTATGGAGAATAACAAGCGAACTAATAATCTGGCTAGTTCTACGACTATAATACAAGACCAAACTTATAGGCAGAGCAGACATACTCAATGTTCTACATGAAACTGTTCGACGGCAGAATTTTGAAGCCAATGACCATAAGTCTCTGTTTAGAGAATGAGTGAATTGCGAGAAAAGATATGGCGTAACACGGAAAGAACACCTCACATAAATTTCAAAAATTAGCATTCAGCAACATGACCGGGATACACAATAAATACCTGTGTACAGAAAATTAAACATGACCTGAAAGTTTGTTTTCTTATTTCCGTGTGGTTGATCGTCATTGGCTTATTTTGGCAAGCGACTCCAAGTATATAAATAGTGATCAACGAATAACACGACAATAATCAAAATCGTAACGAATGAAGTCTTGTTTACTTTCTGTATAGAGGTCTTCTTTACCGACGATACGTTCTCGTACAGATCCTTGCCATCAACCGCTGCGTCGTGAGAGCTGCTGTACTGGTTGGTTGGCTGCTGATTTAGCGGTACATGTGCTCATGTCCTTTATCTCAGAGCGCATTACTGGAGTAGCGATCTGAGCACTTATGTCCATGCTCGGTGTGTGAAGACGACAATCCACATACCTAAACCTAAACACTGCTAAATCACAAAGTTTGAATATATGTTTAGGAAAACTGCTGCATTTACCCATGACATCTTCTTCAAAACTCGGTTTTAACATTATCATAATCAAATGCCGTCTCCACAACGACGTTTGGCTGCAACAGACATCCAACACCCATCTTGGGATGCTACTCTCCCACTTGTATATCTACCTCCTGCTCGCTTCCCTGTGACTTTACCATCAAGTAAGATCTTCAATGTGATGTCTTGTCTTTTAATGTATCAAAATATTTTATTTGCTGATCTTTATTTTCCATAATAATTATTTCATCAAATTAAGTATTCTTAGAGTCTCTTTGTTTGTTGTCCTCTCTTTTCATTATCTTCTCCCTATTCTCTTATATATCCACATCTCAAATGCATCAATTCTGTCTTCTAATAGTTTGTTTAGTGTTCATGTTTCTGAGCCATACATTAATATTTAATAGATGTAACATTTTATAATTCTCATTGTTTAACTTGTTTGTTTAGATGTTAACATTTTACTCATATCATTGAAGGTACTTTCAGCCATTCCATTTTCCTTTTCATTTCCGTTTCACATCTTCCGTTATCTGTGATTATTTGTCCGAGATATTGATAGTGTTCTACTTGTAGTTTCTCGCCATTTATGTTTATGTTTTTGACTTACGCATTGGACTTGATAGTCATTTAAAAACGCAATATTAACTTTATTATCTATTAATATTTATTATTATTCTTATTCTGGTTGAGTTTTGGTCATCGTCGATTATGACGGACAAACATCCTGTTTATGTTTAGCACCTGTTCTTCTGTGACTTTTCTGATTATCATTGTTTTTGTATAATGGATATTTATTTCCAGTCCATATTCTTTACTTGATGTATTGACTTTATCTATTACTCCTTGTAGTTCATGTTCACTTTCTGCTAAAAGAACAGTGCCATCTGCATATCTCAAGTTGATTATTTTTCCATAGATCTTGTGCCCTAGTATTCCTTCTTATGTTAAAGATATTCTCTGCGTAGAAATTAAGTAGGCTGGAAAATCAAATACATGCTTACCTTACCGCTCTTCTTATTTCCATGTATGGTTTTAACATAGAGAACGGTATTCCTTTGCGTCACATGACATCACTGATCTGGCAAATGGATCTGTAAACACCACACTTGTGTATTTGTGGTTAATGTTGTGCTCACCTCATATTTATTTATATTTGTGGTTAATGTTGTGCTCACCTCATATTTATATTTGTGGTTAATGTTGTGGTCACCTCATATTTCTATTGCTGATTACTGCTGTACATACTTCATATTTCTATTATGATTACTGTTGTACACACCTCATATTTCTATTATGATTACTGTTGTACACACCTCATATTTCTATTATGATTACTGTTGTACACACTTCATATTTCTATTGGTGATTACTGCTTATAAAATATATCATGAACAGTGGCTACAATGATTTCCCTATTACAGTTTTATATAAACATCTTATTTCATATGAACAGGGAATAAACATTCAATAACAATGACTAAAAGCCTGTCCACAATCCAATGAGAATGATGCATCCAATCAGATCATAACCTTAACGTGTCTAATGCTGCGTGTTACATATGTTTTACGAGTACGTCAATGCATTGTACATAACAATGACAGATATGGGAGAGGGACACTAAGAGAGAGAGAGAGAGGACAAGGTGCTTTCTCTGTAGAAAAATACCGAACCTCACAAGCAAAATATGACTGGAATACTGGTGAATTTCACTCTTGTATGTCTGATTAGCTGGAGAATGGAGCACTTATGGGAAAGTTCTAAGCTCCGTGGTTTTGAATTAATCTAGCTTCAATAATCAAACTCATCAGATGAAGAACCACTTGTTGAAGAATTTACTTGGTATTTGAAGATATGGAACTAGAAAATATAATGACGAATTTCATAGAAAGAGACGCAACTAGCCAATGAGAACGTCATATAAAAATTATGGAACTAAACATACATTAATAACAAATATAACATAGAATATCGGAGAAAAAAGAGACCAGTCACAATAGCACACATAGAAAGTGATGATGAACAGGAAAGGTAATTCTATGTTACCATTAATAAAAAGTATCATTCTTCTTCTTCTTCTTTCCTCTTTTACCCTTTACGGGTGTCGAGGGAGATACAATGTTCTTGTTCTCTCTCTTCTGGTAGCTTCAGATAATGTTATTTGGTGTTCGTGTAATGTCTCTTTGCTGTTGTCGATCCAGCGTACTCTAGGTCTACCCTTGGCGCTTCTTTCTGCTTCTCCTCTCTTCATATATGATTTATAAACTAATGAATCACACGGTATTCTTTCCAGATGACCAAATCATTGTATCTGTTGGTTTTGTATGTATTGTAGAATTGATATGGCACCGATTTTATTATGAAATCGTTTCTAATTCTGTGTCTTCTGATCACTCCTGTGACTTTTCTCAGACATCTCATCTCTGTTGTAACCAGTTGTCTCTTATGTTTTGTTGTTAAGGACCATGTTTGACATTGGTAGCACAGGGTTGGAATGAAGATACTTTGGATAAGATGGTTTTTATTGTTGACATTGGTAGCATTTCTTTTCTCCTAGTGTCCGCCAGACCTAATACCTTAATTTTCCTCTTTTCCATTATTTCGATTAGTTCTTAAAGTATCATTACTAAGTATAAATTATTGTTTTAAAGTACATATATCAACATAAACTATGTTGATATAGCTGAATAGAGTCTGTATCAAAAGACAAAAATAATATACGAGTGGAATGGTGCGTGCTCATCAAACGTATCGGTCGAGTATTAAACTATCAATAGAATATAATTAATGAAGCGAATACAGTGCAGACAAATGATGTTGTCATGTGACGTATTCTTTCCAGATTCTTTCCTTATGAATCTCATGAAATCCTCGCGGTCTCTGGCAAGTTGTCCCGCTTCCTCAAGCGACATGTGCATGTATTCCTGAATATCTCTTGTTTAACGACATCTTGATCGGCCTCTCTGCCTCTACTGCCTTCTATCGCCCCCCTCCAACAACACTCTTTCCATGACATCGTGTCTCTTCACATGGCCGAAACAACTTAAATTCCTTATTAATATGGTGTTTAAAAGCCAGCCTTCTTGAACTTTGATTGTATATTTTGAAGGCACATACACTCTTAATATAAAGAGGCGTTTTACTTTAATTAAAACTACACTATACACTAAAGTTGAAGATTGACGAGCTAGAGACATACAATCAGACAGAAAACATCCAGAAATGGAAGTTATTAGTATGTGAGAATGTACGACACAGGCATGCGTGTGCTGGAATCTGTTGCAGGAAACACCGGAGGCTGTTAATGTATCTGATCTAATATACTTTACAAATCAAAATTAATTCTAACAAGAAATAATATGGATCTAGAAAACTGAGAGCATATCAACATTTCTCTCGGACGGGTACAAGTACTCTATCTCTAAGCAATTCACGACACTCATTGATCATGATGACGTAGGTGCCGCTGAGTGTTGATAATCATTTCCTGTCAGAACTTCTTGACTGTCTATTAGAGTGCATTGTATAATCGATCTTCAGTGATGCTACTCACAAGTTCTAGTAAATTCATTAATAGTTCATACTATCTTCAACTGGTATTTCATCCCTCATTCATCGCTAATATCCTACGATCTGCTGTTTGTATGTATAGCTTTTTTATTGTTTTTCATGCTGTCACTGAACACGATGTTCATTTAACTTGAAGTAACTCCTGTCTAAACTCCTATGTCAACACGTCACATACCCAAAATATTTATCTTTGCCTTCATTCCTTTCCTGGGTCTCCAATATTTCTTTATCAATTTATAAAAAGACTGTTCCTGGGTCACCAATATTTATTTATCAATTTATAGAAAGACTCTGTTCCTGGGTCACCAATATTTATTTATCAATTTACAGAATTATTCTTTTCCCGTATGTATCTGTTCCTGTATAGAATGACTCTATTCCTGTACTGTGAGACAGTATCCGCTGAGATCGTCGGCAATAAGAAGACCTCGGTCCAAAATGTATTAGGACTTCATTCGTTACGTTTTTTTGAATATTGTCATATTTTTCGTTGGTCACTATTTATTTACTTGGAGTCACATGACAAAAATCGCTAAGATCGACAAACGAAATTCACGGAAATAATCAAATTTAGTTCTTGTTTTTTTTTTAGTAAGAAATCCGAGGGTACTTTACGGGATAATGTATTTACGCTTTTAACGAACCAAACCATACAGTATTTAGCAGAACTAACTTTCGTTAAAGACGCACACACCGCAGCATCCATTGATCTGCGCACAACGCACCGATAGCCTCTCCCATTTTTTTTCTCCTGGAAGACCCTTAGTAAGGGGAGGCCTCTCAGTGTGTTGCGCAGTTCGAATAATCGGTAGTAGACGCTGCGTATTTTCTTTATCTCATCGTCACAGAAGCTGTAGTCAATCATGTAGTCAATATTAAGATTAGAATGTGTGTGTGTACACATTAGACCGTAATGTACCAATCCGAGAAATATGTATCAAATAAATGAGCACTCACGAAATATGTATCCGCGAAACATTTACAAGAGAATTATGTACTCGAGAAATATGTACCCAAGAAATATGCATCCGATAAATATGCACCTGATAAAAATGCACTCGAGAACTGTGCAACAGAGAAATATGTACTCGAGAAATATGCATCCGAGAAATATGTACCCGAGAAATGTTTACCCCAGAAATATGTACCTGAGAAATATGTACTCGAGAAATGTTTACCCCAGAAATATGTACCAGAGAAATATGTACTCGAGAAATGTTTACCCCAGAAATATGTACTCGAGAAATATGCACTCGAGAAATATGTACTCGAGAAATATGCATCCGAGAAATGTGTACTCGAGAAATATGCATCCGAGAAATGTGTACTCGAGAAATATGCATCCGAGAAATGTGTACTCGAGAAATATGCATCCGAGAAATGTGTACTCGAGAAATATTGATCCGAAAAATATGTATCCGAGAAATATGCATCCCAGAAATAAGCATCCAAGAAATATGCGCTCGAGAAATATTCACCCCAGAAATATGTAGTGCGAACTCACATGCTAAATGAATGAGTCCCTGACGAAGTGCAGAAATAGGTAAGCTAAAAACCACAAAGTTTCATGCCTATAAATGATGACAACATGAAGTGAGAAAAAGTTACACCAGTTGAATATAATAGAGAGAATACCCAACTGACCAGAAAGAAACCCGACTGCTTGTAACTACTAAGAGTATACTGAAGATCCAATTATGAAGAAATTGTGATTTTTTTTTTTTTCAACAAAAAAAAATCCGTTAGACAGACAATTATTTTACAGTTCTATTTTCCTGCTTGTCCCCTGGCTCATGATCCTGTCTTAACCCCAACAGATCTCATTTGATGAGACCTCATGAAGAAGCAGATTACTTGGTTGACGAAATCATATTAACAGGAGATACGAATAACATAGTTGACACTGTTCAGGCAATGTCAGGGTAGAGGTGTGTCCCAAGTGTGGGCTTATGGGTAGAGGTGTGTCCCAAGAGTGGGCTTGTGGGCTTCTATGTGAACAGCTATTAGCGAGATGGATTTCGTGTGTTTGCCTTCGCTTTTTTTTGAGCATTTACTTTGGGACCTTTGGAGGTATAAAAGACCTTCCAACAGAATTAATTAAGATCCCATTCGTGACATTTCTGATTATTGTTGGGATTTCGGTTGGTGACTATTTAAATACTTGGAGCGGCCTTGGCTATATTTGGCATGCGACTCCAAGTATATTTATGTTGAATAAAGAGAGGAACGAAAATAATCAAAAAATTCAAGAATGGGATTCTAATTAATATTATGTTGGAAGCTCTTCACTATAGAAGGCCATGCATCAAGTCACGTCCGACATTAATATCGCGTGTGTCCCCCAGAAGTATCAATACAAGCTTGGCATCGGCGTCTTATGATATTTCAGTGTCTCAAAAAATATTTTGGGTATGGCTTTTCATTCTAAAGGTAGATCCAGGAAAAGGGTAATAAAGTTTTTCTGATACTAGATAACATACATAATGACACACACAAATCGACGTTTTGACCAAAAGACATTTATCAAGACAGACATTTGAAACAAAATTAAAACATATAACAGAAAGGGAACAGTAATAACATCGACAGTCACATTGATATGAGGGGTGTAAAGGGAATGCATTGCTCTAGGCGGATCCAGGGTTAGCAGATAACCAAGATCCCAAATGTACCTCCACGCGGTGCACCCTGGAATCAGAAATACAGCAGCTCGAGCTGATTATGGCCAAATCATTTGGGGATCGTGTCCGAGAATGTGGAGGTAGCAGATGGAAAGAGATTTGACTGCACAAGAGACAGACAATATGTCCGACACCACCAGCATCACCACATATAGCGACACTGTCGACATACAGTGAAGCTAGTCAGTCCAGTCCGAACATTGGAGGGACGGCCAATGTAAAATGTACGTAAAGGTAGATGCATGGCGAGAGACAAATAGATTTCATACCGAGTACAATGAAACAATGAAAGGGCAGAACAGCGCTAGAGGGCAGCGCGAACTGCAAATAGAAAGTGAAAAGTCCCTAGGAAAGGGGAACTACAAGCTCCGTCAACTCGAGACGAGCTTCTAGTTACCTGTGTTCCTTACAGGCAGAGACCCAGACCCATCCATTGGCGTTTGGTAAAGCACGAAGACCTAACCCAACTCTAATGTCGAGCCTTCCTAAACCGGAAATATGCTCGCGAAGAGAAAGGGTTCTGTACCCGATGGGCTTAGGCAAGAAAGGGACAACGATGGTAGTCCTGGCCCAACTCTACTGTCAAGGTTTCCTATAACGGAAGTACACTTGCAGAGAGAAAGGGTTCCGTACCCGATGGGCTCGGGCACAAAATGGACAACGATTTAGCCCTGGCCCAACTCTACTGTCAGGTTTCCTACACCGGAAATACACTTGAAGAGAGAAATTGTTCAGTACCTTATGGGCTCAGGCGCTTTTGGGACAAGGACGCTCAGCTCGAGAACGCCTTGCTCTCAAACGCGTCGTGTGAGATTCGAACTTGGACAAGGGGTACACGATGTCGGTGAACGACACCTCGGCTAAGAGGGCGAAAGAGCCAGGGTCCAACTCCTCTGTTGAGTTCTTCCCCTTAAGGAACCAGGCTCACGGATGAGAAACGGTTCAGTACCCAATGGGCACAAGCACAGCACGTCCAATTACACGAGGCAAGTTTATAGACAGTGGAACACCTCGTGCGAGTCAGACGAGAGCAAAAATCGTCTCGGCGAAGAGTCGCCACTACGCGTGCCTGGAGACAGATATAGAGGCTGTCACAGGCTAAGGGTAGCCCACCCGAATTGTCAAGGCATGCCGAAATCGGATGTGCTAGGCCTACAAGGCGAAATACGGTGGCACAACGTAATCACGCTCCCGGCGGAAATCGCACGGATATCCGTGATGGTTACAATGGAGCGAACGCAAAACAAACAAACAAACATTGATATGAGTAGTATGGATTGACCGGAAGAGGAGAAATGACACCGGACAAGGAACATACACAAATGACAACAAACATGTAACACGAAACAAACAGAAACTATGGATCGACTAAAGTCACACAAGAGACAGGCGCTCATTAATGCCGTCGGGTTTCAGAGTGCCATATTGAAAAATGTAGCGGTTCTCAAGCGCCAGACGCTGTTATATGTTTTAATTTTGTTTCAATTGTCTGTCTTGATAAAGGCCTTTTGGTCGAAACGGCGATTTGTGTGTGTCATTATGTGTGTTATCTAGTATCAGTAAAACTTTATTGATACTCCCTTTTCCTGGATCTACCTGTTGGATTTCAGATTTGCGCAGTAAGTGCAATTTTTCGATTATCCCCAATTTTTCGACTTTTCATTCTACATAGAGTGCTCGGCCGTGACCATTCACATTGTTGATATATGGTGCCGGATCCCTTATGTTCAGTCGTGACCATCGACTAACCATAAGACCCTTCAACAGAATAGTAAACATGACCTGAAAGCCCATTTTGATTCATCATCATCAAGTGCTCTCGCTATAACGAAGGTTGGCTGCAACATACCTCAAACATCTCCTTCTCTTGTTTTTATGGTGCACTCTGCTAAAATGTAACCTGTCCATCTTGTGATGTTACTCTTCCACTTGTGTCTCTGCCTACCTCTTGCTCGCCTCTGCTCGACTTTACCCTCAAGAAAAGTCTTCAACAAGGTCTTTTAACGTGTCCAACATATTTTATTTGCTTGATCTTTTATTTCCTTTAATAATTATTCCTTCATAATAAGTTGTTATTAGAACCTCTTTGTTTGCTTTCTTCTCCTTCCATGAAGTTCTCCCTATTCTTCTATATATCAACATCTCAAAGGCATAAATTATGTCTTCTACGTGTTTGTTTATTATCCATGTTTCTGAGCCATACATTAATATAGAATAGATGTATCATTTTATAATAGCATTTTGATTATTTCTGTGCATTTAATTGGTTGATATTGGCTTTTTTTATCACGTGATTCCAAGAATGTAAATAGTGACCACAGAAAATCACGACATTACTCGAAAACGTAACGAATAAAGTCCCAATTAATTATATGCAGAGGTCTTCTACTGTCCAGTTCATCATAAAATTGTCACATCTTGGGGATTGTGGAAAGAAGGCATGACGATAGGTAGCAGTACTTGATTAAAGTAGACATTAACTGTCACGTTAACTGTGAAAACATGAAGGGAAAACTGTGCTCATGAGAGAATCCACCCAAAACATGTACGCTTCCTCCTTCATATCTGTTATGTTTTATTATAGACACACACACACATACACATATCGTCTCATCGACTCGATTTCTCCTATCAATAAATGAGATACTATACTGGCTTTCATCAGAGAACAATGTCTATCTACATTCCGCCCTTAGACGATGAGTATTTTGTTAGGCCCAAGCAAGAATGTTCTCGTCTGAAGGAAAGGACCAATGTTAGGACTTTCAATTTGAAAGACAGAGGAGCAAATTATTCTTCGCACACTGCACTAATAACCCCCCCCCCCCCCCCAGAGTGCCACGTGTAAGAGCTACATCTGAGTTGCCGATTGCAAGCGGTTGCTCTGACGTATCAGTACAATATGGTGATCTTGAACAAGTGTTCTTACACGAGGTCGACCAGGTCTAGCGCATCCATCAGTGGTATATGTCCCCAGGAATCGTTGGTGCAGCCTTACTATAGTGAGCTAGTAACAATTGTGGTACAGTACAAGTATACGCCACCACATAGTCGAGTTATTTCCCTTGTATATGTATTTTTCATGTTCATCATTTGACCATTCATATATGTGTTTATTTTAGGGTTTCGGTTAGGGTTAGGATAGTTGTGATTTACATAACTAACCCTAACCTCAATCCTAAATAAATAAATATATCAATTATTATATGATGAACATGAAATTTACAAACATAGACAAGGGTCATAATTAAACATGTGATGGTGTCTACTTGTACTGTACCACAATTGTAATGATTTACAATTTCTGTGGTTGCCATTCCACTGACAAGTACACCAGCAGTATACCATCGTACTTGTAACATCAGTCGAGGCATGAAATGAAACATTCAAAGATCTTCTTTTGATAACGCCAGATAATGCCTTTTAGTCGTATAAATTTCATTAAATGTGTGTGCCCCATTTCGACTTGTTTGGACTTAAAATAAAATCGGAATATATTTATTTGCTATTTTTCACATGAGAATTAAAAAAGAGATAGAAACATGACACATATGGGATTGCACGAACCTGCACTTGCGCACGTTCTGGGTTGAAAAATCGCCCAAATACGTAAAGATTTTAAGCGTGAAAACAAATCATGTTTTCTATGCCTTTTTAATGGTTGAAAGTGTATTTTAAAAGTTCACGAGTTTAATTGTTGAAAGTGTATTTAATAAAGTTCACGAGTTTAATGGGGTCATACTGTTAGACATATAGTGAAGTGAACATAAGTACACAGAACATCTGGACGTTTCGGAACACAAAAAGGTAATGAGTAAACTTTGGTAGGCACCCTTTGTGATACGAAATATGCAGGGAAAGCATTATGAAAGACATATCATCTGGACATATATTTTCTGGACATATCACGAGAAGAGGAAAGATTGAGCAAGTCGTCACAATAGTCAGGTTGAATAGAAACAGGAATAGAGAAAAACCAAGATGGAAGATGTTAGAAAACCTGCCATTGTGGCATTGAAGAAATCGGTAGCTGAAATTATTGGCAGCACACGAAACAGATGGCAGGAGAAGAGACATGATAACCAAAACCATATGCAATAGACCATAAGAAGAGCTGTGTATATATCACAACGTTCAAAGAATTATTTAGCTCCGGAGTAAAGCAACAGGCTGATTGTAGATTGAAGATTCCTGGTACGAATTCCACAAAAGTCTGAAAAGAATACTCGTATAGTCAAGACATTGCTCACATAAATGATTGAGTGGGTGACTGATATCAATTCAATCAACTTAAGCTGTAAACCAGTGTTTCTTAAACATGTGCCATCGTAGCATCTCTCATGTATTTGTATACACATGGTACCTGCTTCATCGATACCTACACCACAGAGCATATTTCTATCTCCATTATTCAATTTCTTGTTCTTCTTCTCTTCTGCGTTCGCTCTGTGATTACAACCACGAAAGTTCGTGTGCTTTCCACCTGGGGAGCGTGAAGTACGGTGTACTGCTAGTTCCACCTCAGAGCTGTGTTATGTGCACCTTGGTGGCCCAGCATATTTGTGGCCCGGACATCCTAGGCCCAACACATACGTTTTTCTCATGCCTTTTTTTGGATAGTGGGCTTCCCTGTTCCATGACGGCCTTTCTATATGTCCCCAGACGGATAATGTGTGTCGACTCTATGCCATGACGGTTTATCACCTACTGTGCACTTTGTCTTTTCAGGCCAAAACATGTCCCTGGGTGGCAGTCTTCATGGAGACGGTAAACGTGGATTTAAGCTTGAGTCCACTACGTCTATCGTGCACGAGATATTCCGCTGCCAGTAAACTCGTCTCGAGAAAGTAGACGTATTGTGCCTGTACCCATCGGGTACGGAAACTTTTCTCTTTGCGAGCATGGTTCCGGTATAGGAAACCATTGAGCCTGGGTTCATTCGTCCTCTTAGCCGAGATCGTGAACCGACATATTCACCTCGTCCAAGTCTGAGTCTCTACACATTTTTTTAGAAACGCCACGCCTTAGAAGCTTGTTCTCGAGCTGAACTATACTCTCTCGCCGCGAGAATGATTCCGGTATAGGAAGTCATCGACGGTAAAGTTAGGCCTGTCCGATTAGTAGCACCGGGGACTAGAAGATTGTTCTAGAGCTGAACCACACTAGTTCCGATTTCCTTTAAACGTTTTCCCTTTCCTTTTTTACTTAGCGCTGCCCTCTGACACTTTGCTGCCCTCTCATTATGGTCAGTATGTTATCTTTTCGACTTTCACTATTCGTCTTGACATCTACTTATTTCTTGACTGTTGCATTGGTCGCCGTACTGTCTTACAACAGTGTGTGTCGACAGAGTCGCTGTGTGTGCTTTCCCAGAGGTATCGAGGATATTGATTGCCTTTAGCAGTCAATTCTTATTACGTCTGCTGCCTCCATATTCCCAGACACGATCCCAAAAGTGTATGCAAGAGGACTGTTGTACTACTGTTTCCATGGTGCTCCACAAGGAGGAACTTTTGGGAACTTAGTTACCTGTTAACCCAAGGTCCGCCGAGAGCACCTTTGCACCTCCACTTTCTTGCGTATCCCTTCAATAGTTTAGCCATAAAGCTTCATCACCCACCCCCGCGCCTCACAGACGTTGTTCATTCAGCCCTCACTGCCTTGAAGTGCATTACATTCCTCCTGAAGACGATATTACCCAGTTTGAGAAACCCTGATGTATTCTGTATTCCGAAGGAAATTCTGTTTGCTTGAGTTGACAACTAGTGAGCAACATTATTGAATTTCTATTGTTACAAAAGTGATGGCTGTAAATGCATTCATCAGCAGTAATTCAATATGTCCATTTGTTTATGACAGCGGGGGTTAAATACACCGGAGTAATATAAAATCAATTGTGCTAAGTTATTGTCTAAATACTTTCTTTCACTGTATTTCATGTCTCGATATATATTCGACAATATTCACCCCAAAAAAATTTTTTTTTTGCAAACGATTTTATATTTACCTTCAACATAACCTAGTGATTTTTGTAATTTAAAAGTATTATCTGATATTGTTATATTTATTTTACCCATCATATTCCTTTGAGATTTTTAAGTTTTTTTTTATTTCTGAAAAATGTATTTTACGGTAATTTAACTATTTGATGAGAACGTATAAACAATATCAACAATGTGGGTGTGAAACTGCATTCTAAAATAGAATCATGGCAATTGATAACAATATGTAAGAACTAGTTCTATCTATCATTCTTTTTCTTCTTCTTTCGTTCACTTGAAACATGTCTATATCTGTAATTCTGTCTCCTGAATAAAAGTCACTGTCTTTTGTAGTTCATACAGTGGCTTATAGAGCTTTGATTCCAGTGTTGTTTTCTCTGGCTTATATGTCTACCTCAGCGTTTCATACTCATAACACCCTTAAAGTATATGTTTGGCACTCTGTGCTGCCTGTCCACATGTACACATGGCAGTGTTGCCAATCTTAAATTTTGTGTACATGTGACTGCGGAGTCGGTTTAGTTCCGTTCTGAGGCGTAGAATTACATCTTGTTTTGATATATTCATAATATGATAATCATCTTGTGTTGGTGTTTGTGGCTTTCTTATTGACTTGATCATCTGTTTTTCCTGACGGTTGGTGATTGGTACATCTGGTTGGTCTTCGGTAGCACCTTCCTTAGCCATTTGGCCTACTTTTTCATTTCCTGGTATTCCACAGTGAGAGGGTATCCACTTCATCGTTACTCTATACTGGTAAGACAATTAATTAAGAAGTTTTTGCAAGTCCGTTAGTTTTCCAGACCGGAGAACTTGAAGACGTCACTCGTGAGTTGTATCAACAAAAAATAATATATCCCACATGGTCCACCAGGCACAAAGAAATCGGTGGTTGGGTTCATGTGAGCGAGTTCAGGAGTATGACAATCGATACTGAGTTACTGCTGAATCGTAACCGTCGACTGTGTTATAAGATTTGTGCACAGAAAACGTAGACATGGCCTGAAGCCCACTTTTGATTATTTCTGTTAATCGGCCTTGGCTATTTTTGGAATGCGCCTCCACGTATATAAATAGTGACCAACAAAATCTCAACAATAATCAAAAACGTAACGATTGAAGTCCTAATAAATTCTGGACAGAGGTCTTCTGGCGTCGGCTGACTGCGATACTAGTAGAGCGATTTAATGTCAACCACTAGTTAGGTGACTGAACACTTAGATGACAGCATGTGCTACACCTCGGATTCATAAATCAACATCCAGAATACTCTATGCCATTATCAAACCAATTAGTCAATTTAATAATAAATATCATTGTTGCATTGACATGAATGGTTTCGTGATATGATAGTGCAGGAATTGAATGATTGAGTACGTGAATTATTAACTTGTCGCGTGCGAATTTTTCATTGCATGAATATCTGAATATATGACAGATAACAATGAGCTAGGTAAATTATAACATTGACGTGAGGTAAGTTATAACATTGACGTGAGTGAGGTAAGTTATAACATTGACGTGAGGTAAGTTATAACATTGACGAGAGTGAGGTAAGTTATAACATTGATGTGAGGTAAGTTATAACATTGACGTGAGTGAGGTAAGTTATAACATTGATGAGAGTGAGGTAAATTATAACATTGACGAGAGTGAGGTAAGTTATAGCATTGACGAGAGTGAGGTAAATTATAACATTGACGAGAGTGAGGTTAGTTATAACATTGACGTGAGTGAGGTAAGTTATAACATTGATGAGAGTGAGGTAAGTTATAGCATTGACGAGAGTGAGGTAAATTATAACATTGACGAGAGTGAGGTTAGTTATATCATTGACGTGAGTGAGGTAAGTTATAATATTGACGTAAGTGAATCGTATTTATGGATATAATGTATCAGTTGAGCGAGTGTGAGAAAAGGCAATTGTGTTCCGATTGGAAATGATTGAATAAGACGAGCAGACAAGACTTGAAAATTGAGATCTTAACTTCATCGAAGATGGAAGATTAGGTGCTAGGACGGGAATTAGTGTAGTCAGAAATGAGGTTCTAAGTGCCAGTGTTGACCTGAGACGATCAGGCTTAGAAAGTCACGTTGTCTACATCGATTACGTCAATAAATAAAGACCATGGTTTGTGACGAGACGGACTGTTATTGCAACTTGGTATATATAGGTAGGTAGGTAGGTATGTAGGTAAATAGATAGATTGGTGGATGGATAAGATCGAACGATCAATCGATGTATGAACAGACAGATATATATATATATATATATAGACAGACAGATAGATTGTAGGATAGATTGATTGATGGATGGATGGATGGATGGATGGATGGATATAGAAAATGAATGATAGTTTGAAGATGCATCACAATGTTTGCATTTGTATCCGTGGTGTTTAAGTAAAGAACTATGGATTTTTTGAAAAGACAAACATTCCTTACTGCATGCTTACACGTTAAAAAGTACAGGGAGACGTTATTTGTAATCAACATTAACGCCGCTTTGACGTAGCAGTCGCCACGACGTGTGCATGAAGGAATTTTTATTGTACCTCCGAAAAATAATAGTTCAATCTCAACCGTGGTTTCAACCCTAGATCTCGTGGTTTACATTACACCAGCGTTATACCACCTGCTCCGTCAGTAGTTATATTATACTGGTAAGGGAATAGTATACATACAGATTCCTACTCGCCTAACCCATACAAATAATTGATATGCTAGGAACATGTCGTGAGTTTTGGATTGTCCCAGGTCTGACACTTCATCATTTAGTACCGTCTTATCAACAAAGGTTAACTACAACAAAACTTAAATATACTCTATTTCTTGTCTTGGTGGTGCACTCTGCTAGAGTGTAACCTATCTATCTCACGATGTTACTCTCCCACTTTTTTCTCTGCTTTTCTCTCGCTCGCGTCCGCTCAACAGCCTTAAGTAAGTCTTCAATAAGGTATCGTGTCTTTTAATATGTACAAAATGTTTTATTTGTGTGATCTGTATTTACTTTAATAATGCTTTCTTCATACGAATTGTTGTTAGAACCTCTTTGTTGGTTTTCTTCTCTTTCCATGATGTTCTCCCTATTCTTCTTCTTCTTCTTCTTCAGCGTTCATTCTCAAACTCCCACTGGATTTCTCTTGTAGTAGGACAATGGTCCTACAAGATTTCCAGTTGAATGTAGTCCAGAGAATGGAAATGCGTTGTGTTGCCGTTTTATTTGCGCCAATGGCCCAACACATCCGTCTTCGGCGGAATCCCTATTTTTCTAATTATCCACATCTCAAAGCCATTAATTCTAACTTTTAAATGTTTGTTTATTGTCCATGTTTCTGATCCATACATTAGTATAGAATGAATTTAGAATTTTATAATTCTCATTTTTAGCTTGTTTGTAATTTGTTTAGATGTTAATATTTTCATTGTGTCATTGAAAGTACTTTTAACCATTCCTATTCTCCTTTTAATTTATGTTTTACTTCTACCATCATTTACCATTACGTGTCCGAGATATTGATAATATTCTACATGTTGTAGAACATTAAAAGACAAACATTTGTTACTACATGTTTTAGCGTTACTGCATGTTGTAGTATCTCTCCGTGTATTTTTATGTTTAGCTCCTGTTCTTCTGCCACTTTGCTTACTATCATGGTATTTTTTAATGTTTATATCTAGTCCATATACTTTGTTTGATTTATCGACTTGATATATTAGTCTTTGTAGTTCCTGCTCTTTTTCTGCTTAAAAAAAACAGTGTTATCTGCATATCTTAGGTTGTTAATTGTTTTCCTCTGATCTTGAGGCCTACCATTCCTTCTATATTTTTAAAGATATTCTTTGATGTAAATATTAAATAGGCTTGATGATAAAATACATCCTTGTCTTACCCATTTTTATATTTCTATGAATGGTGAATAGGTTTAGCCTAAAGGTTTCCCGTCTACAGAAAGCTATTAAGACGACTACATGAACCAGAGATTACTAGCCTACATGCGTAACTGTCTCAAACACAGAGGGTGCTCTACAAATCCACGTCATTTGAAAGCGTAAGAAATATGTCTCTCAATATCGTTTACAATCGATGCGATTGTTTAGCATCCTACGTGCAGTTGGGTCGGTAGCGCGATTACGATCGTATACGTGTCTTCATGTTGTCACCTGCAGTTGCTGCAAGTGGCCAACAAACTTAAGCGTTTATGGGTATGCTAATGATGATGATGTAAACATCACTACTACTAATGGTAGGTGTTTGTTTGTACGGGAATCAGTGCTAACGCTGATCAGGGACAGATGCTATTGTTGTATGACTTTGTAGATTGTTGCTGCGTACAAGTTCAGGAATTTCCAGGTATTCTTCTTTTAATTACTTGTATGTATTGGAGAAGTATTTCTCTGGCTATTTGTGTACCTAGAAAACTCCAAGAGTTTTGTATATCATTCAGAAGAGGTATTCTACTAACAAGACATTAAAAACATTATTGTATAGATAAAGTGTTGTGTGGGGTTTGTATAGATAAAGTGTTGTGTGGGGTTTGTATAGATAAAGTGTTGTTTGGGGTTTGTATAGATAAAGTGTTGTGTGGGGTTTGTATAGATAAAGTGTTGTGTGGGGTTTGTATAGATAAAGTGTTGTGTGGGGTTTGTATAGATAAAGTTTTGTGTGGGGTTTGTATAGAAAACGTGTTGTGTGGGGTTTGTATAGATAAAGTGTTGTGTTGGGGTTTGTATAGATAAAGTGTTGTGTTGGGTTTGTATAGATAAAGTGTTGTGTGGGGTTTGTATAGATAAAGTGTTGTCTGGGGTTTGTATAGATAAATTGTTGTGTGGGGTTTGTATAGATAAAGTGTTGTGTTGGGGTTTGTATAGATAAATTGTTGTGTGTGGTTTGTATAGATAAAGTGTTGTCTGGGGTTTGTATAGATAAATTGTTGTGTGGGGTTTGTATAGATAAAGTGTTGTGTGGGGTTTGTATAGATAAAGTGTTGTCTGGGGTTTGTACAGGTAAAGTGTTGTGGAACTTGTATAGATAGTGTTGTGGGACTTGTAAAGATGTTGTTTATTTGTTTGTTTGAGAAACACAGGAATTACAAGATTAGCTCCTATTTCCTATGTGCAATGGGGACGTTTGTGAGCTTTCATTCCCAGGAGCTTCGCCATTAGTTTGTATAGATAGAGTGTTGTGGGGCTTGTATAGATAAGGTTGTGGGGCTTGCATAGATGAAAGCCAGACTATAGCCATATCATCTTCGACGTTCATATTGTTGTATGGCAATTGGTTTACTGAGTCAGTGGTAAAATCTTCAGACCACCGTATCATTCATCGTACATTAGATCAACAGTATTAGGGCAATAAATCTCCAAAGATATCAACATACCACAATATTTTGCCTTAGAACAGGCCACTACAGACTGATGGGTCACCTTTACCGATTGAGGATCTCATACACAGATGATTGTCCATGTGGATCGGAACCCAGACCCCAGAACACATACTTCAGGACTGCCCAACATACAAAGAGCAGAGACAGCAGACCTGGCCAGAGGATACAGACTTGAGACAAAAGCTATGGGGCAGCCGCTCTGACCTGTAGAAGACAGTGGACTTCGTCTTAAC
The DNA here is from genome assembly GCA_034231615.1 of Meghimatium bilineatum. Lineage (NCBI taxonomy): Eukaryota > Metazoa > Mollusca > Gastropoda > Stylommatophora > Philomycidae > Meghimatium > Meghimatium bilineatum. The sequence goes on from CM067304.1 coordinate 51,074,438, forward strand.
GACAGGCCTGACAATATAGCATGACCACAGATGCTGAACGCAGAAGAAGAAGAACAGTATTAGTAAAGTGTGTGTAGAGTTATAGGATGATGTAGTTGATAATATGGCTGATGTTGTTGTAGCTAATGTTGTAGATTATTTTATATCTCATGTTGTAGTTTATGTTGCTGTTACTGGTATTATAAATGATGTTGTATTAGATGTTGTAGTTGATGTTGTATAAAGTATCGCTCATGTTGTAGCGTATGTTATAGATGGTGTTTTAGACGATGATTTATCTGATGTTGTAGCGTATGTTATAGATGGTGTTTTAGACGATGATTTATCTGATGTTGTAGCTGATGTTGTAGTTGATGTTGTAGCGTATGTTATAGATGGTGTTTTAGACAATGATTTATCTGATGTTGTGGATGATGTTGTAGCTCACGTTGGAGGTAGCTCATGGTGTATATGATGTTCTAGCTTATGCTATAGATTATGTTGTAGCTGATGTTGTAGCTGATGTTGTAGCTGATGTTGTAACTGATGTTGTAGCTAACGTTGGAGGTAGCTCATGGTGTATATGATGTTCTAGCTTATGCTATACATGATGTTATAGCTTATGCTATAGATGATGTTATAGCTGATGTTGTAGCAAACGTTGGAGGTAGCTCATGGTGTATATGATGTTCTAGCTTATGCTATAGATTATGTTGTAGCTGATGTTGTAGCTAACGTTGGAGGTAGCTCATGGTGTATATGATGTTCTAGCTTATGCTATAGATGATGTTGTAGCTGATGTTGTAGCTGATGTTGTAGCTGATGTTGTAACTGATGTTGTAGCTAACGTTGGAGGTAGCTCATGGTGTATATGATGTTCTAGCTTATGCTATAGATGATGTTATAGCTTATGCTATAGATGATGTTATAGCTGATGTTGTAGCAAACGTTGGAGGTAGCTCATGGTGTATATGATGTTCTAGCTTATGCTATAGATGATGTTGTAGCTGATGTTGTAGCTAACGTTGGAGGTAGCTCATGGTGTATATGATGTTCTAGCTTATGCTATAGATGATGTTGTAGCTGATGTTGTAGCTAACGTTGGAGGTAGCTCATGGTGTATATGATGTTCTAGCTTATGCTATAGATGATGTTGTAGCTGATGTTGTAGCTGATGTTGTAGCTGATGTTGTAACTGATGTTGTAGCTAACGTTGGAGGTAGCTCATGGTGTATATGATGTTCTAGCTTATGCTATAGATGATGTTATAGCTTATGCTATAGATGATGTTATAGCTGATGTTGTAGCAAACGTTGGAGGTAGCTCATGGTGTATATGATGTTCTAGCTTATGCTATAGATGATGTTATAGCTTATGCTATAGATGATGTTGTAGCTGATGTTGTAGCAAACGTTGGAGGTAGCTCATGGTGTATATGATGTTATAGCTTATGCTATAGATGATGTTATAGCTTATGCTATAGATGATGTTATAGCTGATGTTGTAGCTGATGATGATGTAGTTTCAGACAAGCAGTTGAAATTGTTAAACGATTTCCATTGAGTTCGCAAAATAGAGCGTTAGAATTCGGCTCGTGGTGTTTTCTCTACATGTTCTTGTTCTCTACATGTTCTTGTTCTTTACATGTTCATGTTTTTGTTCTCTACATGTTCTTGTTCTCTACGTGTTCTTGTTCTCTACATGTTCTTGTTCTTTACATGTTCATGTTCTCTACATGTTCTTGTTCTTTACATGTTCATGTTCTTGTTCTTTACATGTTCTTGTTCTCTACATGTTCATGTTCTCTACATGTTCTTGTTCTCTACATGTTCTTGTTCTCTACATGTTCTTGTTCTCTACATGTTCTTGTTCTCTACATGTTCTTGTTCTCTACATGTTCTTGTTCTCTACATGTTCTTGTTCTCTACATGTTCATGTATTCTACATGTTCTTGTTCTCTACATGTTCTTGTTCTTTACATGTTCATGTTCTTGTTCTCTACATGTTCTTGTTCTCTACATGTTACTGTTCTCTACATGTTGAATATTATCGCATGAGATACAATGTTACTCGGTGATGTTCTTGATAATAGCCAACTGCTTTGTTGAGGGGGATTTAGTAAATATGTGAAAACATCGGTACAATAATGTTAATCTTCTGCAAATTTTTAGTATTTGCTCGCATATTTCGATTGGACATTTCCTGCAGAAAGAATATAGCCCTACTATGTTTCTAATGTTTTAGCTTTGTTAAGTGATCGTTTCCAGTGCCATCATTTAGTTGTGTTTTTCCTTGATAACGCCCATATCATCGAAACGTCGTTTATTACGTATTCTCCAGTGTTTCCAATGATTAGCTGAAGTACATTACCCTGTGTTTCCAATGTTCGCCTGTTATATTTCCAGCAGAATACTTTTTTGTTCAGAGAGCGCATCTGTTTTGTATCTGGGTTTTTATTTTGCGCCAATAACCCGGCACATCCATCCAACAGCATTTAACCACTCACGATGCAAATAATTTACCATTAATTGAGATAGACAAGCATACAGTATTTAAAATACAAAATGAAATATAATAAAAACAGGAAAACAACAAAGAATAATTCTATAATCATTGAACTCAGCGTTTCTGTTGATAGCACTGTTAATAATAACCTTCTAAAATTGGAAATAGAAGAAAGTCTAATTTATTACTGAATATAAAAGTCGTATCTTCTTTAATAGACTACAGGAGATGAGATATCACCAACATAAATATGGTCGCAAGTGCCAGAGGAGATACCGCACGTAGCTAGTATACTCTATCCTGCTCTACTTGTCGTAACTACTGCCAGTTGATTGGAAAGTCTGTTGACAGTGTCTGTAGCAGGTGTTTGCTTGTGTTATGATCTAGTGGATCGATACTGAGCTGAAAATAGGCTACTAATGGATAGAGAAAAGGAGAGAAGATTATAGAAACGAGATTGAGATATAATAGAGGGGAATTGATTGGTTATTGACAGACTGTTAGAAAGACAGACAATATCTCAAACAGATAAGCACATAGATACATAGATAACAGCAGAACTGTGTGTAATGTGGGGACAAAATGAAGAGATTTTATCACGGTGAGCTATCATGCATGGCTGAAGAGGCGACTAATAAGATTTGGTGGTGGAGTTTGCTGTACTGTTGGTCAAAGTGATCCAAAAGCTTTGCTGGTCATATATGTTAGCCGCGACGTACAGGCATCTCAGGCAAGCTGTAAACACTTGGCACATTGCATTTCGTTCTGTGGAGTACACCCAGCTAATAGCAGGAGTTTGAGAACGAACGTAGAATAAGAATAAATAAAAATAATTGCGCAGTAGTTATGATAAAACTATGAACGCTCTGTTATTCCATTTTCCTATATTGGATTCAACTTATATTTCTCTATATACGTATATTTGGATTAGACGGCACCTCATGATGATAGCTACAGAACACAGATGCCTGTTTCTTTTTAATTTCGTTTCCTTTAAGACGCTTGTTTTAATTACGTTTTGCAGAACCTTGCCATTGTAACCAGCCTTTGTTTATATTGATGCTAGGTGGGGATTGGTAAAAATAAGTTTCATATCTTGATGTCATGTTTGCAATGTGATATTTTTTTCCTGCGATCCTTGGGGAATATCGCGTGAAGCTACGCAGGTTTGTGCTGCAGTGCTGCTCTAAGAAGGATGTGCGCTCCTCTCTTGGGAGGGACAAAGAATATATTATAGGGAAACCCAAGTAGAATACCCAGTCAATCTTCTACCTATTGTAAGCTTAACATTTTGCTGTCAGTGTCTTTATAACTATTTCGTGTTAGATAAAAACTCGTAGTATTGTTTTTTAAAACATCTAGCAATCATAGATTAAACTGACAAATAACACGCTAAATAAAGTTTTAGGGTGGAAATAGGACAGATTAATCATAGAATAATGATTTTTTTTAAACAAGTAATCAAAGATTAATGATTGAAAATGGACAGGAATTGATAATCATAGATTAAATTATAGAAAATAGTACAGGTTAATAATAGTTCAATGAGTGAACAAAATACAAGCTAATGAATGGTAATTATTTCATATATAACATCATTCGGGCCGGATTTAGACTTAATAGGCCTCTAAGCTATTTGAGATATGGGGCCCTAAGCTATTTGAGATATGGGGCCATAAGCTATTTGAGATATGGGGCCCTAAGCTATTTTATATATGGTGCCCTAAGCTATTTGAGATATGGGACCCTAAGGTATTTGAGATATGGAGCCCTTCAACGATTAAGAATATATAGATAGTGATATAAAAAAAAATGTGGAGAAAGTGGAGGCCCTAAGCTATAGCTCGTTTAACTTATAGGTAAATCCGGCACGGAATATATATATATATATATATATAGATTATGCATACGACAAAATAATCATAGGTGGATGATTGGACATGTACGGACAAAATAATCATAGATTAATTGAATGAACATAAACAAGATAGCTAGTTCAATATTACGTGAATGCGAATATTCAGATTAATCTAGTCAGAGATTAAATACATGAAAATACACATGTAAGGAGGAGACTAAGGTGATGATGATGTGCAAGTTAAATTATTGTATAGAAATAAAAAGTCTGTTATTGAGTAAACTAAGGGAATGTAGAACCTAAGGAAGAAGTGTGATAAAAAAAAAAGCAAAATAGGAAATGATCTGAAGGATGAGTTTTAGCAAAATAATATAAATTTATATAACATGACACTCCTGTCGGGACTAAAAATAGATGCTGTTATTACAAAACACGTATCTCACTTGAACGTTTATTATCAGTTACGAAGGTTAGAAGTGTCTTCAAGGGAAACAGCGCTGTTTTTATTTAATGATCGAAACGTCAAACAACATTTCGTCAAATTGTGACGTTTTGGGAATAAGGGAGAGATATGAAACACGTGGAAGGGACGTTGTTCTTGTTTTTCTAAAACAAAAGTGGGAGTGTGAGCAGTGGAGTATGAGGAGATTCGAGAACAGGCTACTCAAATCACGTGCTAAGAGATAACTGATTAGTAGATATAATAATGATAGCATGTGGTGTATGCAGGAAATTTTGAGTGGGTTACAAGTGGAATGAGGTCGTCAGGTTCAGAGGGCAAGAGTCAGGGGATGCAAACAAGACCAGCAGATGGGGAGATAAAGACAGAGAGAAACGGCCGAGCTTAAACGTATCGAGAAATTTGAAACATGAGTAATATTTATTGTATTTATTTCTATTTATTGTATGTAAATATCAGACGAGAGAGTAGAGGTGGCAGTGTGTCAATATGAGTCATCATTATCATAAGTATGTGGCTTGTATACTTCACTAATCAGCTAGTTGGTCATCTCTTTAACAGTACACTATTGATCTCTTTAACAGTAGACTATTGATCTCTTTAACAGTAGACTATTGATCTCTTTAACAGTACACTATTGATCTCTTTAACAGTAGACTATTGATCTCTTTAACAGTAGACTATTGATCTCTGTAACAGTAGACTATTGATCTCTTTAACAGTAGACTATTGATCTCTTTAAGAGTAGACTATTGATCTCTTTAACAGTAGACTATTGATCTCTTTAAGAGTAGACTATTGATCTCTTTAACAGTAGCCTATTGATCTCTTTAACAGTAGACTATTGATCTCTTTAAGAGTAGACTATTTATCACTTTAACAGTAGACTATTGATCTCTTTAAGAGTAGACTATTTATCACTTTAACAGTAGACTATTGATCTCTTTAAGAGTAGACTATTGATCTCTTTAAGAGTAGACTATTGATCTCTTTAACAGTAGACTATTGATGGGTAATCTGTTTTGTTCTGCGGGCTGTATTGATCTTTTTTCATATAATATGTAGGCCAGTAAACCTATTTCTCTAGTACCAAGGCGTGACCTTCAATAGTAATTATAAGACCTCTGCAAATAATTCATCGGGACATCATTCGTCGCCTTGTTGATTATTGTCGTACTTTTCATTAGTCACATTTTATATTCCTGGATCACCTTGGATATTTTTGACATTCGACTCCAAGTATATAAATAATGACCAAAGAAAATCGTGATAATAATTAGAAACGTAACGAAGGAAGTCTAAATAATTATGTGCAGAGGTCTTGATTCTTGATTAGAAACTGGCTTCACAGCACGCGGGACATTTCCATAAGTGCTCCGCTCTTTGTTCCAGCAGCCATTTCAATGTATGTAGACTCAGAGTCCCGGTTAGATGTTGATTGTGTGATCTTCAGAACTTTCCAAAAATTACTTTTTTCTTCCCTTCCCTCCGGATACTCCCATTTCTAACATTCTCTGTATGTGTACGTTCTCAGTCTCATTGACATCATCTTCATCTTGAAATGAATTTATTACTGCCTTCATTAAGTCTGCTCTATCTCTTCTCAGCAATGTGCCGTCTATCGCCGCATTGCCTGCCAATAAGTCGGCTCTCTCGTTTCCTCTGACCCCAGCATGACAAGGGCAGTATATCCATGAAATACTCTGGACAATGGGGTTGTTCAACTTATCCCACCATTTATTTCTCAGCATGAACTTTTCTATCTTGGGCAGCATGCTTTGAGAGTCTGTGAGTATTACCGAGTGTGTTGATGTTTCAGTTATCAACCAATTAAGAGCTGCTGTAACTCCCTCTATCTCCATCCTCATGCTCGATGTGACAGTGCAATATGCTGAATATTTCTCAACCAACTTGACGCCGTTTCTGTAGGCAACAAAACCCCAACCGCTTTTATTTGTGTTTCTGTTAACGGAGCCATCTGTGTATATAATTATGTCTTGTGGTTTCGGTATAGATGGGCGAGTTCATGCACTACAACCTGGGCCCTGACACCTGACCATTTCTTCTACTGCCTAGGGTCTCGACATAGCAGTGTTGTCTGAGCTGTGGGTGCCCACGATATATATATATATATATATATCAACATGATAGAGCGGAAAGAACTGGATCTGTAAGACGGATTTAACTCGCGGGCCACATTATGTCACTACTACAGTAGGCAATCTTCTCGATCACCACACGGGACGGGAGCAGCAGCATAGTGAACAGTGTACTCACTTTTTAGTAGTGTGGTCTCATATCGATTTAGCAGCTCATTTTGACAAATTTTTATATCACCAGAGAGACTCCTAGTACTAGCTTAGCGAAATGGGTACCAGATCTTATAGAGGAGTAAAGACGATGAGCGAGAAGGCGTCTTCATCATGCCACGATATATATATTGGTGGCGATAAATATCATACATAAAGAGAACATACAAGGAACATACATACACAAATACATACAAACACATACATACAAACATAATGCTTACACATGAGTGAATATATCCACATTTTACATATTCTTACATGCACTTATACATACATATATATATATATATATATATATATATATATATATATATATATATATATATATATATATATATATATATATATATATATATATATATATATATATATATATATATATATGTATATATATATATGCACTTACATACAACTACACATATTACATTCATGCAGACATATACATAAATATACATATGTACATACACAAACATGCATGCCTTGGGTTCACATACATACGTACAAACATACATAAACATATACATACCTATACAGATGCATTCACAAACACACATAATTAATTACATACATATAATAATTCTCGTAAAATCTTCACATTCGACGTTGATTACATACAGGTTATTAGCAGTTTGTTTGATTGGGAGAGAACTGTTAATGTCAGAGAATGACAGTTTTTTTGACTGGGAGAGAACTGTTAATGTCAGAGAATGACAGTTTTTTTGACTGGGAGAGAAATTTTGATGTCAGAGATTGGCAGTTTGTTTGACTGTTTTGCCTGATTATCAAATATATTTTGTTCATTTATACTATATTTAAAGTCGCCCGTGTATTACCTGGGCCCAAAAGGGGAGTAAAGAATAGCAACACTGTTTACCTTCCACGCATGTCGTAAAAAGGTGACTAAGGAGGTTATGGGATGGAGTTGGCTGTCCCATCACAAATAGGGTCAGTGACCCAAAGCCATTCTGAAGTCGGATGTGTCAGGTCGAAACGCGCAGTATCGCAGGAAGGCTGTAACCATGACACACCTCATTTCGTTCTCCGGACTACATCCTGCTAATCTGCAGGAGTTTGAGAACGAACGCAGAAGAAGAAGAATATTTAAAGCACAATAATTTTAGACTGAAAATATCTGGAATCCTATTTTTTAAAGATAATTATATTAATTGCACCCGCCTGTTCCCATCTGCTCTCTACGCCTATCCACGAAGCTGCAAATCGCATGCCAAGAGTACCACTCATAGCACGTAACTCCTTAGCTTCAGACGATTATCTCCAGCGATCTTTTCAAAATAATGAACTTTTTAAACAAAATGTCACAAGCTGGATTAGAACTCAATACCTCTTTAGGCAAAGACGTATCTACTAAGCCAGATACACCCCCCCCCCCGCCCCCCCCCCTTTAAAAAAGTGTGTTGTTTAAGCAGATGTTCATATCAAATTTATGTTCTAATTGTATAAATCGGTTAATATAATTTTGATGACAATAGTATTCAACGCTTTAATTCATATACAAATGTGCGATACAGTTGTTGTGGAGGTGGGGAGTTGAAACTATTGGTTCAAAGAAAGATACCGTAAATGAGATTACGATAGACTAATGCAAAGTAATGACAACATGAAACATGATTACCCAAGCAATATAGGGAGTAAGTCATACAAACAATGTCATCAGACATGCATGCTGTAAGAGGCTACTAAGAAGTGTGCCTACGCCAACCCATAATCCACGCTCTGATAAAAAACTGTTATTGCCCCATGACTGAACTATAGGTCAGGAGTAAATACTAAATGCCGTCCAACTTAGCCAGTACACTACCAGATTAGTGTTGTAGTACATACGCTTAAGTAATGTATTTGCTATTATTCTAATCCTTATATGGGAGAAATGTACTGGTTATTATTCTAGTTCTACACACTAGAAATGTATGCTGGCTAGTTTTCTAGTTCTACATACCACTAAAGTATACTGGTCGCTGTTCTAATTCTACACACTAGAAATGTATGCTGGTTAGTGTTCTAATTCTACACACCAGAAAATTATATTGGCTAGTGTACTAGCTCTACACACCAGAAAATTATACTGGTTAGTGTTCTAGCTCTACACACCAGAAAATTATACTGGTTAGTGTTCTAGCTCTGCACACCAGAAAATTATACTGGTTAGTGTTCTAGCTCTACACACTAGAAATGTATGCTAGTTATTATTCTAGTTCTACACAACAGAATAGTTTGTTGGCTATTTTTCCAGTTATACGCACCAGAGTAATTTACTGGTTAGTGTTCTAATTCTACATACCAGAGTAGTAGATTTGTCTTCTAGTTAAACACGCCAGAAAGGTATACTGGTTAGTGTTCTAGTTCTACACACCAGAGTAGTGTACTGCTTAGTGTTCTAGTGCTATACACCAGAGTAGTGTACTGGTTATTGTTCTAGTTCTATACACCAGAGTAGTGTACTGGTTAGTGTTCTAGTTAATTACACTAGAGTAGTAAATTAGTATTATAGTTATACATACCAGATAAACCAAAGTAGTGTTATAGTTATAACGCAAGTTTAGTATACCGGTTAGTGTTCTAGTTCTACACACTAGAGTAGTGCACCGGTTAATGTTGTAGTTTGTTATACATACCATATTAGTGTACTGGTTAGTATTCTAGTTATATACACTAGAGTAGTAACTGGTTAGTTTTATAGTTCTACACATCAGAAAGGTATACTGGTTAGTGTTCTAGTTCTACGCATAGCTATGTATTAGTATCTACCCTATTAAGCATCATGTTCTCTGCTATGTTGGATGATGTTTTCAGAGATCTAGACCTGGGAGTGAAAATAACCTATCGCATAGATTGAACATTGTTCAACCTTCGGCGGCTCCGAGCTAAAACCATAGTTAAATCACACACAATCAGGGATCTCCTATTTGCTGATGACTATGCCCTAAATGCCAACTTTGAGACTGATTTGTAGACAGATTCTCTAACGCCTGTACCAACTTTGCGCTTACTATTAACACAGAGAAAACAGAAGTCATGCTACAACCAGCACCTGGCAAAAGCTATGTCGAGTTTTGCATAAAGGTAAATGACGAAGTACTGAAAGTTGTGAATAGATTCAAATACCTAGGTAGTACCTTATCACAAGATGCCAATTTTAATAAAGAAGTGTATACATGGATCGCCAAGGCAAGCAGCACTTTCGGCAGATTGTACGCAAATGTTTGGCGTATAAATGGCATTAAGCGACAGACTAAGCTGAAAGTTTACAGAGCAGTAGTACTTCAAGTGCTGTTATACGCTAGTGAAACATGGACTGTGTATAGACGTCATGTGAAAATACTCAATCACTTTCATACAAATTGTACTTTCATACAAATTGTCTCAGAATAGTTATGAACATCAGATGGCAAGACAAGATTCCAGATACCACTGTCCTTGATAGAGCTGGTATCCCAAGCATTGACACGATCCTGATGCAGACACATATTCGTGAGGCAGGTAATTTGGTGCGTATGCCAGACAATCGTCTGTCAAAAATACTTCTCTATGGTGAGCTGGAGAAGAGTACTCGATCTCAAGATGGCCAAAAGAAGCGGTACAAGGACTCATTAAAGAACTCACTGAAAGCCTTTGAAATAGACCATGATATATGGGAAGAACTTGCATAAAATAGATCTACATGGCATTTTACAGTCAAAAAGAGCACATCATATTGTGAAATGAGGAGAAATGCTGCAGCTCAACAGCAGAGAGTAGCTAGAAAGTCACGGATAGACCAAGATCCGTCTACAGTGGTCATTCCATGCCCGAACTGTCCACGGACATTTACAGCCCGAATAGGGCTCATTAGCCATCTACGAACTCATAATCAAGGACATAACTCTAATTGAATTTTCAAAAGTGGATGCAACAAATGGTGATCATCATTATGTGATGGACGAACAATAACAGTTCTACACAACAGAGTAATGTACTTGTTAGTATTCTAGATCTGCACACCAGAGTAATGTACTTGGTAGTGTTCTAGTTCTACACACCAGAGTAATGTACTTGGTAGTGTTCTAGTTCTACACACCAGAGTAATGTACTTGTTAGTATTCTAGATCTGCACACCAGAGTAATGTACTTGGTAGTGTTCTAGTTCTACACACCAGAGTAATGTACTTGGTAGTGTTCTAGTTCTACACACCAGAGTAATGTACTTGGTAGTGTTCTAGTTCTACACATCAGAGTAATTCACTGGTTAGATCTATAGTTCTACACACCAGTGTAATGTATTGGTTAGTTTTCTAGCTATACACACCAGAGTAGCACATTAGTATTCTAGTTCTACAGGCTAGATGTGTATATTGGTTGGTGCTATAGATGGTGCTACATAATAGAGCAATTTCCTGGTTAGAGTTCTAGTTTTATATACCTGAGTAATATACTGGATAATGTACTAGTTCTACTTTCCTGAGCAATGTATTGGCCATTGTTCTATTTCTACACACTTGAGTAATGTAGTTGTCGGTGTTCTATTTCCATACCACAGTAGTGTACTGTCTAACATTGTGTACCACCTTGAAGCCTGCAGAAGAATCGAACTTCTGTATAAGTCATGGACGATTATGTTGTAACATAATAAAATCATAATTAATCAATTGAAATCATTATATTTACCCCTTAATCCAATCTCCCGAAACCATGCTCTATAAACCTTGTTTCAAGTGTGTGTCATTTGTATTTGATTTGTTTTCATAATTTAATATCAAATCTAAAAAATCGTATTTTCGTCTATACTCATCCCCAAATATATATACCGTTCTAGGCACCACAATTAAAATTACCCAATTTGTCTATTCACCGCCGACATCTCTTGTGGCTGAATTTTAGATCGATATTAATAGATGTAAAATGACTTGTTTACAATGTTGGCATGATCTAACAGACACAAATATAACATTGGGTGAAATAGAGGATGAGAATAGTTTAAAATTTGCAGAAGCAGTGAAAGAAATAGACAACAACGAAAGCTAATACAATTGTTTTGAAAGACATTCGAGAGATGATAGGAGAAATGAAGAATATGAGAAAGCGTACAAGCGAGATAACAAATGATAATATATATATAGAATTGTTGTAAACGATATCAGAATGTGGATAAATTAGTCCAAGAGAGCGATACAAGGATACAGCCACATTTAGTAAACATGAGTGAAGATTGTTGTAATGGAACGATGGTTTTCTGATGAAAATAGCGCCCTATTTATATTTCTAAGATATATTTATCTATCCATCCTCTCTCTCTCTCTCTCTCTCTCTCTCTGTTTCTTTCTTTCTTTCTCTATGTTTATATCTGAACAGTAGCAAACCTGTTCAGATACACGAATTTGGGTAGCCAAACCTACTGTTTAGATACATAAACTATGTAATCAAACCTACTGGTCAGGTACACAAACATAGACAGCCAAACCTATGATGAAATACGCAAACCTGGGTAGCAAATCCTACTGTTCAGATACGCAAACCTGGGTTTCAGAGCCTGCTATTCAGATACGCAAACCTGGGTACAAAAACCAATTGTTCAGATAAACAATTCTGAATAGCCAAATCCAATATTCAGATACACAAATTAATTGTTCAGATACACAGACCTATTATTCAGATACACAAACCTACTGTTCAAATACACAGACCTGGTTGGTCGAATCTACTATTAAGATGCATCAACATACTGTTCAGATACACAAATCTGGGTAACCAAAACTACTATTCAGATACACAGACCTACTGTTCAGATACATAAACCTACTGCTAACATACACAAACCTACTGTTCAGATACCCAAACATACAGTTCAGATACAAAACCTACTGTTCAGATACACAAACCCACTGTTCAGATATACAAATCTACTGTTCAGATACTCAAACCTACTGTTCAGATACACAAACCCACAGTTCAGATACACAAACTTACAGTTCAGATACACAAACCTACTGTTCAGATACACAAACCTACTGTTCAGATACTCAAACCTACTGTTCAGATACACAAACATACTGTTCAGATACTCAAAACTACAGTTCAGATACACAAACTCACTTTTCAGATACACAAACCTACTGTTCAAATGCCCAAACATACAGTTCAGATACACAACCCTACTGTTCAGATACACAAACCTACTGTTCAGATACACAAACCTACAGTTCAGATACACAAACCTACTGTTCAGATACTCAAACCTACAGTTCAGATACACAAACCCTCAGTTCAGATACACAACCTACAATTCAGATACATAAACCCACAGTTCAGATACACAAACCTACAGTTCAGATACACAGACCCACAGTTCAGATACACAGACCCACAGTTCAGATACACAAACCCACTGTTCAGATACACAAACCCACAGTTCAGATACACAAACCCACAGTTCAGATACACAAACCCACAGTTCAGATACACAAACGTACAGTTCAGATACACAAACCTACTGTTCAGATACTCAAACCTACTGTTCAGATACACAAACCTACTTTTCAGATACACAAACCTACTATTCAGATACACAAACCTACTGTTCAGATACTCAAACCTACTGTTCAGATACACAAACCCACAGTTCAGATACACAAACCTACAGTTCAGATACACAAACCTACAGTTCAGATACACAAACCTAAACTACGAATGGATACTGAAAGACTTCCCTGTCAAGCTTTGATGTGGTCACCAAAAGGCAAGAGAAAACGAGGAAGACCAAAAGAAAATTTACATAGAACTATTACAAGAGAACGTTTCATCATCGGTATCAGAAACAATGAAGATCTAAAGCAAATTGCAATGAAACGAGAGACATGGAAATCTATTACATCCGCCCTATGTGCCGCCTTTGACCTTAGAGGAATAACCAACTAATTCCCAACCCTGGTAATACATCTGATGTCCATGTTTGATCACAGCCACAAGTATGTACATTGTTTTCATTCAATAATTAGTGGGTGTCAATCATTGAAGAGCATCTACCAAAGTGAGCAGTATATCGAACCAACAAATCACATCGGCGTAGACATTTTATTATGGATGTCAGGCACATCCGTCGTGAAAAGTATGGTATGTAGTAGGCTCTCATCGCTCTGGAAACAGATTGTGTTGAGTGAAAATATTTAGCATTTATATATTGAGTGGATAGTAAAAAAAAAAAGTAAAGTAACCCATAGCATTTATTAATGCCGTAGGGGTGTGAGATGTTAGCCATCTCACATTTCAGAGGCTCTGCAAATGAGGGCGGTAGACATCTCCTCTCCTTCTTTTTTTACTTCACGGATTAATCCGGTGCACATTTAAGGCTGGGTGGACCTGGGAGCCGTTGGGATCTGAAAAACAATTCCGCCTCAACTGGGGAACCCCCAGGTCCACTCATATGCGAAGCCAGTGCGCTAACCGGTGGGCTACGCGGCTCTCTAGATATTTACCATTATAATCTTGTGGATTGATCCCAAATATGTCGCTACTGCTAAGCCAGGTTCCTCTCCACTATATATCTGGGGGCAGATCACAAACGTCCCCCCACTTGTAGACCAACTTCTTATCCCGAATATCTCTGCTGCTGATCCCAAACTTGTAGAGTGGATAGTAAATACTTTTAAAAAATTACGTTAATTGCAATTACAATACATTAGCCTCTTGGGAAAATAGTTTGTCGGACACCCTCCGATATTTTGGTTATTTATATATTGAGTAATACAAGTTGTTATTTATATATTGAGTAATACATGTTGTCATTTATATATTGAGTGATACATGTCATTTATTGTCTTGTGTAGTACTACTTGTAATTTGTTGTATTGCGTGATACACGTTGTCATTTGTATATTGAGTGATACATTTTGTCATTTATATATTGCGTGATACACGTTGTCATTTGTAGATTGAGTGATACATTTTGTCATTTATATATTGAGTGATACATGTTGTCATTTGTATATTTAGTGATACATGTTGTCATTTGTATATTGAGTGATACACGGCCATTTTGGCGGAAGCCCCTTCGAGCTGAAATGCTACAGGAAGATACTTCGAATATCATGGAAGGAATATGTCATTCATGAATATAAGGAATAGAGTGGGGGATAGAACACCTCCCTGTGGTACTCCATGCTTAAAGAGTTTCTTTCTGCTATGCTTCATTTCAAGCTTCACTGCTGCTTTTCGGATGTGCAGGTAGTGTTTTATCCAGTAATACATGCGCCCTGTCACTTTGTTTTGTTGTAGTTTAAGGAAGAGTCCATCTTTCCATACACAATCAAAGGCTTTTTCCATATCTACACACACCACTGATGTCTGCTTTTTTTCCTGGAAAGCATCCTCTACTTCCTGGGCAATTAGTGTAATCTGGTCTTCAGTTGATCTACACTTTCCGAAGCCAGCTTGCTGAATTCGCAGGATTTTATTTTTTTCTAGGAACCACATCAATCTTTTGTTTACCAGGCGCTCCATTAATTTGCAAACACAGCTGGTCAGACTTATTGGGCGATAGCTGTCCACCTTATTTTTTGGCTTGCCTTTCTTGTGGATGGGTATCATTATGGCGGTTTTCCACACCTGTGGCACTAGACCTCTATCCCAACAGTTGTTAAAAAAATTTTAATACTTTTTTGCTGATGGTCCGATGTGAATTAGCAGTTCATTTGGTATGTCATCAGGGCCAGGTGATTTCCTAAGTTTTAATACTGCTAGTTCTTCATTTAGTTCATTGATCGTGAATGGAATATTCATGACATCTTGTTTATCTTTAGTGATCTCTTTTTCCATATTCCCAAGTTCTTTTCTTACTTCTCTTCTCCTATTTTCATCGACTTTGTGGCAGGCAATACTTTGGTAATGCTGTATAAAGTGATTTGCAGCCTTCTTTCCTGTGAGTACATCTCCACCATTCTCTATAGCTACTGGTGCTGTTTTGTTATCTTCGTTGTTGAGCATTTTTGTTATTTTCCATAGCTTTCTTCCCTCTTTGTCGAAGTTTAAATTTTCTGTTTTTTCATGCCAGCTTTTCCTTGTGTTTGTAATTGTCGTTTTTCTTAGTTTGGCTACAGCAGCTTTTAGTGATATGTTGTTTTCTGTGGATGGGCTTTTTTCTGCTTTGTCTCTGGCCTTTGACACTTCTTTCTCCAACTCATCGATTTCGTCAGACCAGTACGGTTTGTAATTTTTCCTAGCACCTCTTGGTATGGTTTGCTTGGCTGCTTGAAGAAGTGCAGAAGCCAGGAGATGTGCAGTTTTGTTCACATTTTTAATCCTTAGATTTAGGTTTTTGTGAATTTGTCTGTCAGGTCAGCAAACTTACTCTAGTTTGCTTTCTTGAAGTTCCATCTGGGTGTGGTTGTAGGGCCAGCAGGGGTATGGTTAATGTCAATGGTGAGTTTGATGGGGCGATGGTCACTTCCACCAAGCTGCTCCAGTACTTCCCTGTATGTTATTTTCGCTAAGGCGTCTGTTGCAAAGGCTAGGTCAGGGGTTGAGGTGGTGTGCCATCTTCTAGAGTAGAAAGTTGGGTGGTCTTCAGGTTCATTAAGCAGTTGAAGTTTCACCTCACACTGCCAGTCTTCCACTTCTTCTCCTCTAGTATCTTGTTCTGTATATCCCCAACTCTGTGAGTGGCTATTGAAGTCACCAATTACAAGACAGTTATCTTTTTCTGTGTTAATTGTGTGTAGAGATAGGCTCTTGTCTTGTAGACAGTAATAGTTATATACTGTGACCTCTTTAGTTGGAAGGGTTAGACAGGTTCCAATGATTTCAGCCTGTTCTTCTGTGTCTACTCGAATTTCAGAGGTAACGATATTGTTTTTCACAAGTATAAGAGCTCCTCCTTTATGTCTTTTTTCTCTATCGTTCCGAAATGTTTGGTATCCTCGGATGTTGAATCTATTGTTGTTTGTGATGTGTGTTACCTGTATGCATGCTATGTCGATTTCCTCTGTGTGTAATCGGTTTGCAAGTGCAGTCTTTTTATTGTACACGCTCTCTGCATTCCACTGCAATATTTTTAAGTGCTTATTATTGTCTTTGTCTGCATCATGATCTATATGTGATTTTTTTTGAACCAGTAGTTTTTTTCCTCTGATCTCTTTTCCTGGCTTTACAAATTGAGACAGAGGTACCGCCAGTCGCTGAGGGTGGGCTCCTTCCAGGCTTAGAGCTCGGCACTTCATCCGCCTGACGGGATTCCACAGATGAAGCACCAAAACGAATCACCTGTAACCTTTTATTTTACACGTGAAGTCATTGCGTGACACTGTGGTTTTCAGCCTTGGCTGGACTATTTTGTACCTTTCGGTCCAGTGTCTCCGTCTTCCATCTTACTTTTGAGTCAGGATGTGTTTCCCTAGCCCTTATCCATCCAAGGATTGTCCACAGGGCAGTGGAGGTTTCATTTTGGAGTTTTCCTTCTCCTAGACAGCTTGCCTAACAGGGTTAACGAGCACCATCTGCCCAGGGTTTTGAGGTAGAGTTCCCCTCTCTTAGGATAATTTTTTTGTTGCCAGGTATTCATTATCCTCCTCTGTGGTTTATTTCTTGTGATCTAAGACACTTCTCACTCGGGGAAGGTGATTTAAGAACATTGCTCTCTCGTTCTAATATCTATAATTTCCCATTTACCTTGCCCATCCCTCTCACCCTACCTAAACCCTATTCCTACCCCCCTCCCCTCCCCCATGGCACATTCCTGGTCAGTGACCCCACTCCAGCAACCTGAGCTTATAGCGGCTCATACTCGATTTAATGCTGCCAGTCAATGGACATATGGGGTATTTCAGTGGGGATATCAGCGCCGACTGATATTCCACCCCGTCCTCGTGGTCAGCGACACCGTTTGGTCAGCGGCTGTTTATTTGCCCAGAGGGGTATTCACAGCTGGCCTCAAGAGGCTTTTCCACTATCCGCCACCTGTGGACGCTCCTGGTAGGGGTCGGTATCCCCCGCAGGATTTAGACTTCTGCAAACAGTTATTACTCGTCCTACACTAACAACAAATTATTGCTGAAACTTCCCTTATAAGGACTAATTCATAAAACATGTAAGACACAAGTAAGAGAAGAACATAATAAGGATAAGAATGATATCAGAATTGAAAGATGAAGTGAATGTGGAAGGACGAGATGGAAAGAACAGATTCTACACGTTAATTAAAGGAAACAGAAAAAAGCGCCACAAAAATTCTGATGAGATGAATATTTTTATCGGGGTAAGGAGATTAGGAGCTCAAGGCGAGCAATGAGGAAAAGGGGGGAGGGGAGGAGGGATAGTGAGAAATCTGGGAAAGTGGAAAGTACTTGTCGGAAAATACGTTTCTTTTTTTTCAAATATTTCTTCAAACTGAACCACTGTTATGCATACACTTCAACATTATTTCAAATAATACTCATGTGGCAGACAGGTAATGGAGATCTACTGGATGATGACTGACACACTATCACTGACGGATTTCTACATGAATAAATATGGTATACACAACAAAACACAGAATAAAATCATACAAATGACAATACACAGGACATAATCGACGTTTTGGACCAATAGGCGTTTTTAAAGATACGCTCATAACATACAAACATAAAAATACCTCAAGTAGAAATGAATACACTACAACAAGCGTGTCCCGAGTGAAATATGTTAGTGAGATACCGGAAGGATACGAACAGGAAGTAAATAAAGACGATAATACAGGTGGAACAAGAGGAACAAAACGATGACGTAAATGGCGGCACAAAATGAATAAAGACAAAGACCATTCCGACCGTGAACTAAGCAAAAGAGTGGTCGGAGTGGTCTTTTGCTTAGTTCTCGGTCGGATTGGTATTTGTAATGCACTGATAGCGCACGCCGGAATAGGAGAGGCGGGTCTTAGTTCGCTGCGCGCAGGTCGTAGATGCTGAGTTGTAGCGCCTTTATCGAAAGTTTCTTTCGTTAAATAATGTAAGATTTATTTCACTGAAAAGGGGACACATTAGATCGTAATGTAGCCATTCAAGTTTTCGTCGTCTCGTTATTAAATGTAATAGTTCCTGTGAACCTGCATACACTATATTTTATTACTTACGTACACATTTGTATTACACTCTATATGAGATTCGTAGAATTTACTGTAGTACCACTCTTCTTTAGATGCTCACTTCTGGTATGACTTCCTTCGGGTATGGCAGTTTATCGATGTAAAGGGCTTGTAGGACATTAGTAAGAAACGCCACCTTTTATCACTGGCTGGTTGTGTTTGTTTAATATTTATGCAGAAATGCTTTGGGCCTGCAGTTTCGCTGAGTAGTTGAGGCCAAAAATTCCAGTTGGTGAAAGTATGGATTAATTTATTTGTTCTTTTTAGTTTATGTACACTCATGCAACACCGTTCTTCAGTGCTTTGGTTGCTAATCCGTCAGTATATACTTGTATCCACACTTATCTGGAGTGTAATCTTCAGTCATGTTGCATAATATTGTTTTCTTTTAGAGGGTATTCAGCTCTTTCATAGTGTAAATGTTGTTTATGGTGGATTTAATAGTGAGATTTTGACACTGCATCCACGAAACTGGGAAACGTGTTGGTGTTATTTATTATGTCTGGTAGTTCATCCTTGTATTTTCTGTTTGGTTGTTGTTTTTTTTGTTTTTTTCGATCTGTGGGTAAAACTGTTTCTCTTCAACCTGTCACTGGCTAGATAACCCAATCTGGTCTTCATTGAGTGCTCTCGTGAACATTTCTGCTTGGATCATGATCTTAGTGCCATGTATGTATCGTGAGGTATCATGACTGTAGTTTTTCCCATTGTATTTATGGGAGAGTTCTGTCATGGCACCTGTGACATGGCGAAGTGCTTGATTGTGTACGTTGTCCAGAGCTTGTTGATTAGACCTGGCAGCTGAAATCAATGTTGTTGATCCATATTCTATTACTGATCTAATTGTACCTGTATATATGACTTCTTTAATGTTGCTTCACTGGTGCCCCCAGCTTGTTCCTGCAAATTTCCACAGGATGGCAAGTTCCTTTCCTGCTTTCGCCTCTATTTTGTCAATTTAAATCTTGCATATCAATTACACATTTAGTGTGGTGCCAGATACACTTGCTCTTTTTTTTGTTTGGATACGTGTATTTCTAATTTTTATTTATCCTCCTTCGTTCGCCCATTTTTGAAAAAGCCTGATCAGTGTTATGGAAGATTTTTACCATCAATTGATGATAAATAATTGATATTTACCACCAATTTCACTTCCCACACTGCGATGTTGTCTATTGTCTTTTGTATTTCCTTGTTGGTGATCTTTAGATGTTCTTCGACACAAAACATCACTATGTCATCAGCATACATGGCAGCTTGTATGTTATTGTTGTTGCTGTTGTTGTTGTTGTTGTTATTTTTGTTGCTGTTAGAGCCACCATTATAAATTTTATAAACATGGTATAAAGATTTATCAAGATGAAACTTGAGAAGTAGTAAAGATTCTGCCCAAGTTCAAATATTAAGATAACATTTATATTGGCAGCTCTGAAGTGCGCGTGAGAAATATTATTTTAAGCACGAGCAGTAATCGTCTGTATCTGGAGGGGATGAATAACTGATCACGTGACGCATGTCCCAGCTCTTGCCATGACCGATTACTCACAAATTATTTTTATTACTAGCAAATTACGAAGCTGATAGCCATCTTGCCAGCAACAAAAGGCACATTCAACAAAAATCATCAAATGTAGACAGTTATAGAAGAAAAGTTGGTTGCTGTGGGATTCAGATAGAACAATCTAAAAGAAAAACCATTCGAGATTATTCTTGTATTAGTATTGTAGCTATCGATCAATCCATGAATATACAAAACGGACGGACATTACTTGATGTTTTCCAGTTATTGGGTGCAATGATAACTGTATATAATATGCTATAATAATGGTTGCTTTGCCCTGGTAGTCGACACAACGTGTGCACAGTTTTTTTTTAAATTTTGTCTCCGAAATACAACATGCACATCCTTACTACAATTCTCCATAACAGATCTAGCTCATATTCTGGTAAGTAATTTCAGGGTATAATATCTCTATAACACCAGAGTCTCTCGATAGTATAGACCTTAGGATTCATTGTGAATCATCCTTCTAAAGTGACGCAATTTGTATTTTTATGTGATTGTTTTTCGTTGGTAATTTTTTTTATACTTTGTGTGGACAGCCAATAAAAATCACTGGAGAAATCAAATTGTGTCACTTTAGAAGGATCATTCTCAATGATCCGAAAGGGCTGTGTTGTCAATGGATTCGGTAAGACCAGTGCGTCTGTTGCCCACGGGCTACATAATACTGTATATCTATATTTTATGCACATACTTAAACACGTTACACGATCATATTTGTTGAGGTACGAATACCAGAACATTATACAATTCGACGTATTGAACAAATGTTCTTTATAAGTGTATACAGACACAGAAATAATATGAGTTAGTTGTATTTATCTTCTGAGATCATTAGTCTCGTAAAGATAGTCAAACTTGTCAGAAAATAGACTTCGACCAGTAACAACAGATGTAAATGATTAACAGAATACTACTCATCTTTATACAAGTAAATTTAAGTAGGAAGCCAGAGGACAATTTTTTAAAATTCAATTCCCGTTAGTCTCAAGAATTTTTACTCATCTTTAGTACATGTCAAAATGGGACGCTTATTTGTAACTGTCATTACGACGGCACTGTGTTCGTCTGTTCTAAGATACCACGTGCTGTATACTCTTGAGATCCTTATCAACATACACGACAGTGTATTCATCACACTTTCATACAGACTCTACATATTTATACTGTATATTATTACATTTCTTTATTATAACAATAGAATTACATATAGTCTCCGTTTGATAGTGTTGTTCCATTCTGTATATGTTCGTCTTTTTCTTTGTAAAGGCCTTTTAATCGAAACATACATAATATATTATACACATTAAAACTAACATTCAACCCTTTTCATATATTTATTTCCAATATTTACTAGCGACAATGTAGTACAAATTGTTTCAACGGTGTATATTGATACTCAATGTAATGTATACACGACTGATAACAATTGTTGAACTTCGTTGAACCGTAGGCGTAACCTTCGATAACAGTTACCATGTTGTTCCACGTTGTGCTTGAACTAGTTACGGGCACGGCGTGGGTGGGCGGAACAACAAAGAAACCTGTAGCAAGGGCCAGAGTTGTGTCCTGATGTCGACGTCTGTTTCGGCGGCATTGGACTCGATATTACCATCTAGTTGAATGACTGCTGGAACAGAGGGCGGAGCACTTATGGGAATGCCCCACGTGCTGTGAGGCCAGTTTTCTAATCAAGAATCAAGAACTGTTGTGATTATTTGACCTTTGACAGTCCAACACGAAAAATCAAATTAATGTCTGCAGGAAATGAGCAAAGATGGGAAAGACATTAGACTGATTAGAAATATATATCGAGAACAAACTGCTTCAATAAGTTGTGAAAACAGCTACTCACTATATACAGAAATAAAAAGAGGAGAAAGACTATGTTGTATTTTATCACCCAGCCTATTTAACATTTACAAAGAGATTATTTTTAAACATATAGAAGGAATGCCAGGAATCAAGATCATTGGGAAAATCATAAACAACCTAGGATATGCAGATAACACACTTCCTTTCAGCATAAAGAAAATAGGAACTACAAAGATTAATATGTCAAGTCGATAAATCAAGTAAAGAATATTAACTAGATTTAAACATCCAATAAACAAAAACCATGAAAGCTAGAAAAATCACATGAAAATAGTTGATACATAAAAATACATTGCGAGAAACTACAACAAGTTGAACATTATCAATATCTCGGACACATAATCACAAATAATGGTAGATGTGAAACAGAAGTTAAAAGGAGAATAGGAATGGCTAAAAGTACTTTCAATGACATGAGGAAAATCTAAACAACTTGCAAACAAGCTAAATATGAGAATTATAAAATACTGCATCTATTCTATATTAATGTATGGCTCAGAAACATGGATAATAAACATACAACTAGATGACAGAATTGATGCCTTTGAGATGTGAATATATAGAAGAATAGGGAGAACTTCAAGGTAAGAAATAAAACAAACAAAGAGGTTCTAACAATACCTCGTATGAAGAAAGAATTATTAAATAAAATAAAGATCAAAAAATAAAGTATTTTGTGCATATAAAAGACATGACACTTTGTTTAAGACCATACTTTAGTGTACGGTTGAAGGGAGGCGAACATAAAGTAGACAGAGATACAAGTGGGAGAAAACATCGCAAGATGGACATATTACAAAGTGTTCAAAGGAAGTAGAGGATTGACTTTACTTTACTCAGTTTTCCATATGTAATCCGTCACTCTCAACGAAGCGGTGCGCCGCCTGTTGAGAGTACCACTCTTAGCACGTAACTCCGTAGCTTCAAGCAATAACCCACAGCGATCTCCGAAAAAATGCACCTTGTGCACAAGACGACACGAACCGGATTCTAACCCATGACCTTTTGAACACAAGAGGAACAGCTTAACCACTACCATAGGGACATCCCCTACATATTACGGTCTAGCAGGGTGCACTACCAAGGCAAGAGACAGCGGATGTTAGAAGTCTGTTGCAGTCAACCTTCGTTGCGGAGACGGTACTCAATGATGATGATTATTTAACAATGATCTTATAATGTGATAAAAGTATATCATATAACACATTGTATGCTTTCATGTAGTGAAAATAGTTTCATCCACACAGTACATATTTTTTCCCTCATTGCATATACTGAATGCAAGAATAGAATATATAAATATATTCTTACTGCATACCGAATGCAAGAATTGAATATATAAATGTATTCTTATTTCATACCGAATACAATAATAAAATATATAAATGTATACTTATTTCATACCGAATGCAAGAATTAAATATATAAATGTATTCTTATTTCATACCGAATACAAGAATTGAATATATAAATGTATTTTTATTTCATACCGAATGCGGGGTGCAAATGGAACGCATTGCTCTAGGCGGACCCAGGGTTAGCAGATAACCAAGATCCCAAATGTACCTCCACGCGGTGCACCCTGGAAACAGAAATACAGCAGCTCGAGCTGATTCTGGCCAAATCATTTGGGGATCGTATCCGAGAATGTGGAGGTAGCAGATGGAAAGAGATTTGACTGCACAAGAGACAGACAATATCTCCGACACCACCAGCATCACCACATATAGCGACACTGTCGACATACAGTGAAGCTAGTCAGTCCAGTCCGAACATTGGAGGGGCGGCCAATGTAAAATGAACGTAAAGGTAGATGCACGGCGAGAGACAAATAGATTTAATACCGAGTACAATGAAACAATGAAAGGGCAGAACAGCGCTAGAGGGCAGCACGAACTGCAAATAGAAAGTGAAAAGTCCCTAGGAAAGGGGAACTACAAACTCCGTCAGCTCGAGACGAGCATCTAGTTACCTGTGTTCCTTCAGACAGAGACCCAGACCCATTCAATGGCGTTTGGTAAAGCAAGATGACCTAATCCAACTCTAATGTCGAGCCTTCCTAAACCGGAAATATGCTCGCGAAGAGAAAGGGTTCTGTACCCGATGGGCTTAGGCAAGAAAGGGACAACGATGGTAGTCCTGGCCTAACTCTACTGACAAGAATTCCTATACCGGAAGTACACTTGCAGAGAGAAAGGATTCCGTACCCGATGGGCTCAGGCACAAAAGGAACAACTATTTAGCCCTGGCGCAACTCTACTGTCAAGTTTTCCTACACCGGAAATACACTTGATGAGAGAAAGGGTTCAGTACCTGATGGGCTCATGCGCTATTGGGACAAGGACGCTCAGCTCGAGAAAGCCTTGCTCTCAAACGCGTGCTGTGAGACTCGAACTTGGACAAGGGGTACACGAAGTCTGTGAATGACACCTCGGCTAAGAGGGCGAAAGAGCCAGGGTTCAACTCCTCTATTGAGTTCTTCCCCTTAAGGAACCAGGCTCACGGATGAGAAACGGCAATGGGCACAGGCACAGCACGTCCAATTACACGAGGCAAGTTCATAGACAGTGGAACACCTTGTGCGAGTCAGACGAGAGCAAACATCGTCTGGGCGAAGTGTCGCCACTACGCGTGCCTGGAGACAGATATAGAGGCTGTCACAGGCTAAGGGTAGCCCACCCGAATTGTAAAGGCATGCCGAAATCGGATGTGCTAGAAGTACAAGGCGCATAACGGTGGCACAACGTAATCACGCTCCCGGCGTAAATCGCACGGATATCCGTGATGGTTACAATGGAGCGAACGCAAAACAAACAAACAAACATACAAAATGCAAGAATTGAATATATAAATACATTCTTATTTCATACCGAATGCAAGAATTGAATATATAAATGTATTCTTATTTCATACCGAATACAAGAATTGAATATATAAATGTATTCTTATTTCATACCGAATACAAGAATAGAATAAATAAATGTATTCTTATTCTCTTAATTTCGTTCTCACACTCCCAAATATTAGCTGTATGTAGTCGGAAGAACACAATACGTTGGATCATGTTTTATCGCTTAGCTGCTATATCTGTGCCTTTCGTCCTGGCACATCAATTCCTTGATGTTGTCTGTCCATTTCTTTATTTTCTCCTCTTCTACTTCTCCTCCCTAGAACGGTCCCCTATAGTATTGTTTTTCATAAGGAATCATGTCTGCATACTTGTCCAAACCATGCTAGTTTTCGGCATTTCACTACTGAAAGCAATGGTTCTTGTAGACCTGCGTACATCTGTATTTTATGTCTTACGTACACATTTTTCTTATATTCACTGTAGGAAATTCGCAGAATTCGTCAGTAGCATTTGTATTCGAAAGCCTGTAATCGTCTCTCCATGTCCGGAGTGAGCGTCAAACTCTCACAACCATACAGAACTACATATTGTTACTCAGTGTCAAATATTTTAAATGGCGAATGTTCTGGCGTGCACTAGAGCTATTTTATAACAATTCTTGAGACTATCTGGAATTGAACCAGTGCGTTCAACGTCACCAAATCGCCTAACAACTATTGCACACACGTTTTTCCATCTCCAAAAATAGATGCGATTTTGTCAAGCCATTCAACCCGTGCACTCACAGTCACCAGAACGGACCAATCGACACAAGGACTATTACAACAACAACTAACATCCCGTACAGGTATTGAAATATCCTCAGTAACAACAAACATATAACATATAATATCCGTATTTGTTGTTACTGATAAAAGCCACACTAAAAGTGTTACTGAATGTATGCAGGAACAGTTCACATACACACAGACACAGGTACACATATACATACATGTATAGTTATATACATATATACACACCTCTGTTTCAACTATGGTTGTTTTCCTGTCCTCAGTTTGGAAGGGTGCTGATCAGCCGTAACCTCACCGACTTGCTGGATGTTGAGAACATAACAGTCTATCTGCCTAGTTCAGATGCCTTTTTTAAATATGATCCAGAACTTACAGAACCCACCAGATGGAGCATACTATTGACATACGCCACTCGTGAGTATATTCTATCTTATTACAGGTCAGAATTCATCTATATTATTGATATACTTATGTGTCTTTGTATGTTTCTATGATTGTCTGTAAGGATTTGTCAGAATACCACGTCAAGTCTTTACATGGTCACCGTGTGGCAAGAGAAAAAGGGGAAGATCAAAAACAATACTGAAAAGAACTATCGAAAAAGATATCACCAACAGCTTGTATGAAAATCAACGATCTGGAACAACTGGCTGTTGATGGACAAGCATGGAGAGCTATGACATCTGCTCTATGTGCCAAGCTTAGCACAAGAGGAAAATCATCATGATGATGATGATTTGTCAGTAGTACATCTGTCTTAATCTCATGATGATAATTTGTCAGTAGTACATCTGTCTTAATCTCATGATGATGATTTGTCAGTAGTACATCTGTCTTAATCTCATGATGATGATTTGTCAGTAGTACATCTGTCTTAATCTCATGATGATGATTTGTCAGTAGCACATCTGTTTTAATCTCCTACTTTGTTCACCACTGGGAGTCATATGCTGATACGGATTTCTTCACTGAATTGTACTGCGGCCAACTATGGGTCAAGTACATTTTATGGATTAACTTTTTACTACGGTCATTAACCCCTAGACAGGGTCGTAGAGCTTGTCCGTCAGGTTTCTCCAGATGGCCGCAGCATTATTATTATCGTGTACTACAGTTGGAAGTTCTGTAAAATATGTTTGTGTTTTCTACGAATTGTGCACACGGGCACATATCTTTGTCGCCAATTCCACAACTTTCATACAATGTGTTATTTGAGCATATTCCCAATCTAAATACGGTTGCTCCTTTCTTCCATGCTTGTGGGTAGCATCGTCGTTTTTGCTGAATGGGTACGTGAAGTTGAAGTTGATGTTTGTAGAACTTTTGATGATGGACTATATCTGAAATAGATAGCAACTAATCTGACGTTGACTTTTTAAATTCTTTAATAGTTTTAAAAATAGATCATGTTAGCTATCTCATTTCCCGATTAGGTATGACTTGGAATCCATTGGGCAACTAATTATTTTAATTGTTTGTTTAATTAAAGGATTTAAGGCGCTTACTGAAATGTAGTTTGGTTTCGAAAGGATTGCGAGGCAAATTTGGCATTAGGGTGACTAATTTTTTGGTTCCAGGTGGATGATCCCAGCTGCAATTGTGTTGTTTCTTTAGTAACTTACCTTCAAGTTTGTAGAATGAACACCTGTTGAGTTCTCACGCTTGTTATTGGATCATAATTCACTGAACCATTCTATATAAATGCCATCACTACCATTTACCATTGTTCGGCGGGGCAGTTCTCTAGAGATTCGACTGTGTAGTGGTGTGGGTTCTCTAGAGCTTCCAATGTTGCGGCTGGGTAGTTCTGTAGAGCTTCCAATATGTAGCGGGATGATTTCGCTTGAGCTTCTAATGGTCGTCGGGGTAGTTCACTAGAGCTTCCAATGTTCGGCGAGATAGTTATCTACAGCTTCCAATGTTCGACGGAGTAGTTCCCTAGAGCTTCCAATGTTCGGCGGAGTAGCTCTCTAGAGCTTCGAATATGTAGCGGGATGGTTTATATAGAGCTTCCGATGTTGCGGCGGGGTAGATATCTAGAGCTTCCAATGTGTAGCGGGGTGGTTTATCTAGAGCTTCCAATGTGTAGCGGGGTGGTTTATCTAGAGCTTCCAATATTCGGCGAGATAGTTATCTAGAGCTTCCAATGTTCGACGGAGTAGTTCTCTAGAGCTTCCAATGTTCGGCGGAGTAGTTCTCTAAAGCTTCCAATGTTCGGCGAAGTAGTTCTCTAAAGTTTCCAATGTTCGGCGGAGTAGCTCTCTAGAGCTTCGAATATGTAGGGGGATGTTTTATCTATAGCTTCCGATGTTGAGGCGGGGTAGTTCTAGAGCTACTGTGTAGCGGTGTAATTCTCTAGAGCGTCGAATATGTAGTGGGGTGATTTCTCTAGAGCTTCTAATGTTCGACAGTGTAGTACTCTAGAGCCTCCAATATGCAGAGAGTTGTTTCGCTAGAGCTTGCAATGTGCAGCGGATAGTGCTCTAACTTTATTTCATACCCTTTGTTTCCATACTTCGATTTCTTGAAATAAGTGATAGATTGCACCTAGTGATAATTTGAAACAACTACAAAAACAACTTAATCCAGCAAGTGATACTTGGAAAAAATGGTAATGGAGTTTCTCTAATCATTGTAAACACACATGATAGCACCACAAGTATCAACATTTTGGCCAAAGAACCTTTACCAAGGTCACATAACATAACACACGACGAGTAAAGAACGACATTCTCTATAAATACTTTCGCAACCACTTTTCGTCATATTGCAGTCGACGAATCAGTCGAGCATTCTCATGAGAATTTCTCAGAATCCTTCAAATTAGGGATAGCGAACAGACAACCATGCACTGCGGTCTAAACCATCACTTACTATGCTGTGGCACGGTTCTGGTTATAGGAAATAAGATTTGTTGTTTAGAATTTGTGTTCGTCTTTTATGCAATAAATTCTCATTCCATCTGAGTCTGCACGCATGAGACTAGATCATCAACGGGGTTTCGTATAGCTTCTAAACTGCCTTTTAATGGGAGTGCCTTTAGTGATGTGGATATCTGCTAACCCACGAGACCAGTGTCAATCCTTTTGCCTCCCTGTGCGTCTGTAAGACATAAAACCAAACTTTGTTGCATTTTGGCAAGCCCGCAAGCGATGTGGATTAAATCCCTAACCCTGTAGGAAAGCTCAAATCGCAAACCTTGTAGGAGCTCAAATCCCAAATCTTGTAGGAGTTCATATCCCAAACCTTGTAGGAGCTCAAATCCCAAACCATGTAAGAAAATAAAATGTAAAAAAATGTAATGCTCAGAAACAACTAAGTAAAGGAAACCAATAAAAACCACTTCCCATTTTCTGTTTCTTTTGTCAGGAAAAGATAATGAATTGTCCCTCAAAACTGAAATGATTTTTGTTTTATGGGTATATCCCTATCCAACTTACTAAAGTCGCAACCTCTACCTTGTCTTTTAATATGAATGATAAGGAAAGGAGCAATAGCAATACTGAAATCAGAAGTAGAACATGCAATAAATTCAATAAAATGTGGAAAAGCTGCAGGCTCTGACAACATAACAGCAGACATAATAAAAACTCTAAATGAATTTGGTGTAGATACTATCACAGAAATTTGCAATGACATATACGAAACAGGCCATATACCTAAAGACCTCACATCATCAATATTCATACTACTACCTAAGAAGCCCAGGGCTGTGGACTGTACAGAATATAGAACAATAAGTCTAATGAGCCATCTAACTAAAATACTTCTCAAGATAATACATGAAAGAATTAAGAACAAGATAGATATGGAGGTCGGTGAAGAACAATTCGGTTTTAGGAAAAACAAAGGAACTAGAGAAGCTATACTGAGTATCCGGCTAGTGATAGATAAATAAATAGAAGTCCAAAAAAGTATCTATATTTGCTTCATAGACTACAGCAAGGCCTTTGACAGAGTCCAACATGAAAAATTAATCAAATGTCTTCAAGAAATAGGCATAGATGGAAAAGACATCAGGCTGATTAGAAATGTATATTGGGAACAAACTGCATCAATAAGGTGTGAAAACAGCTACTCTCCATACATAGAAATAAGAAGAGGGGTAAGACAAGGATGCATTTTATCACCAAGCCTATTTAATATCTACACAGAGAATATCTTTAAAAATATAGAAGAAATACCAGGACTCAAGATCAATGGGAAAATAATAAACAACATTAGATATGCAGATGACACTGTTCCTTTAGCAGAAAGTGAACATGAACTACAAAGACTAATAGATCAAGTCAATAAATCAAGTAATGAATATGGACTGGATATAAACTTTCAAAAAACAAAACCCATGATAATCAGCAAAGACACAGAAGAACAGGAGATAAACATAAACATACAGGGAGAGAAACTACAACAAGTAAAACAGTATCAATATCTTGGACACATAGTCACAAATGATGGCAGATGTGAAACAGAAGTTAAAAGGAGAATAGGAATGGCTAAAAGTACCTTCAATGACATGAGGAAATTATTGATATCTAAACAAATTACAAACAAGTTAAAAAGGAGAATTATAAAATGCTACATCTATTCCATATTAATGTATGGCTCAGAAACATGGACACTAAATAAACAATTAGAAGACAAAATTGATGCCTTTGAGATGTGGGTATATAGAAGAATAGGGAGAACATCATGGAAAGAGAAGAAAACAAATAAAGAGGTGCTAAAGACACTTAATATGAAGAAAGAACTACTAAGAGAAATAAAGATCAGGCAAATAAAATACTTTGGACACATTAAAAGACATGACACCCTATTGAAGACCTTACTTGAGGGTAAAGTCAAAGGGAAGCGAGCAAGAGGTAGGCAGAGATACAAGTGGGAGAGTAACATTACACGATGGACAGGTTACAGTATAGCAGAGTGCACCACCAAGACAAGAGATGTTGGAGATACGTTGCAGCCAACCTTCGTTGCGGAGACAGCACTTGATGATGATGATGATGATGATGATGATGATGATAAGGAAAGCTTTTGAAAGTGCATTAACACTATAATTTCCGTGAAACTACGATTAATGTAAATATATGATTTTTGTAACTTTATTATCCCAGTAAAACGATGATTCCAGTAAAACTATTATTCTAGGAAAAGTATTATTCCAGTAAAACTATTATTCTAGGAAAAGTATTATTCCAGTTAAGCTATTATTCAGTAAAATTATTATTCCAGTAAAACTATGCTTGCAGTAAACTTATTATTCCAGTAAAACTATATTTTTTTTAAAACTGTGATTCCAGTAAAAAATGTGATACAAACTACCACTGAAGCAAAATTATGATTAAATCAGTGAAAACTAAAAGTGCATAACAGTAACTTTGATTGATAATCCATAAAATACGTATAACCATGTGGTTGACATGTATTACTCTATGGTTGACAATAGCCTGGACAATAATCACAAGGATGCAAAAAAAAGATACTAAATACAAGGATGTCTATTTTATAATTACTAAATACAAAGACATCTATGTTCATCATCATTATTTTCCTCTTCTGCCAAGCTTGGCGCATAGGGCAGATGGCATAGTTCTCCATGCTTGTCGATCAACAGCTAGTTGTTCCAGACCGTTCATTCTCATACCAGCTGTTGTGATTTCTTTTTTTTTGATAGTTCTTTTCAGTTTTGTTTTTGGTCTTCCCCTTTTTCTCTTGTCCCTCGGTGACCATGTAAAGACTTGACGTGGTATTCTGTCTTCATTCATTTTGAATTCGTGACCTATGTATGCCCAACGCCTTTTTCTAATAACATCTGTGATGTATTCTTGTTTTGTCCCTTCTCTTAATGACTCATTTGACTTGAAATCTTTAAAGTTTGTGTTTGTGATTTTTCTGAGACATTTGTTTTCGAAGGCATTTAGTTTGTATTCTACAGATGCAGTTGATGTAGCAACTTTCACGCCCGTATGTCAAAACCGAAATAACACATGCTCTGAACAGCCGAAGATCTATGTTAGAACTATTGACAACAAAGACATATATCTTAGAACTATTGAATCATGACCGGCCTTCAGTGTATACGCTCTGTACACGCGCAAAAAGTAAACGCCCATCTTGATTATTTCCGTGAATTTCGCTAGTCGGCCTTGACTATTATGGCATGTGCCGCTAAGTATATAAATTGTGACCAATGAAATCACGACACTAATAAAAAAAACGTAACGAATGAAGTCCTAGTTAATTCTGGACAGATGTCTTCTTACTGCTGACGGTTCCGATTGAATAGAATGACAATCATTTGAGAACTATTACTTTTCTTGTTGAGCTGTAACCAGACACAACATTTTTTATTAGAATGTAGCAAATACATATTGAATCTATTGAACAAGCTGTTTTAATCTATTAAACTCCTTTCATCGATTGAAATGTGTCATGATTTCAGCAGATTAACCATTTGTTGACAGTTTGCTCCATAACGATTGTAAAAAATCATAGAATTTCCGGTTTCCTCGGCAGTTAGATAAAAATCACATTGAACAACATTGATCACATGAAATTCAGCATTTATTTCTTTTCCTGACAGGTTCGTTTATATTCATTTTTGTGCTAGTATAATTATATGATGACACGGGTGACATCAGGATGTTGGGATGATGATGATGATAATGAGGTGGTTGACAACTTCATAGGTAGGCTATATCTAAAAATTGTGTGGCAAGGACACAAGTGCTACTTCGGTAAGGGGGTGAGGGGAGATCTTTTAGAAAGACAGTTTTTTTTCGATGAATCAATAGTTGTGTATTCATTCATTCATTCATTTTCCTTTTGCGCTGAAGTTAGCGCATAGAGCAGCGGTCAGATCTCTCCAATTATGTCTGTTCAAAGCTATTCTGTGCAGTTCTTGAATAGTATGAATATTGGTTGTTTTACTTTCTCTAAGTATTGTTCTTCTGAGTGTTTCTTTTGGCCGTATTAGATTATAGCTGTGTATTAGATTCGCTTTATTACCGTCAAAGATGTCTGACATGGGCTCCTTCTTTCCCTTTTTTTTTTGTTCTTCGTATAGTTCAGTGTGTTCTTCCATTTTTAGTCAGAAGTGATGTACATGAATTTTTCAAGGAATATTTCAAAATTCTTCTCTAGATGTCTAGACGTATATGAACTGACATTTATAGTTTATATGTCATTAGCAATCTAAGGAATACAGCGAGTGTGTTTACAAATAATCTCTTCTTTCCTCTGAATTTAGCAAATTTGTGAGTCACCAAATGATACTGTCAAACAAATCAGTAACTAATGGTAAATAATCATTGTGAATATTAGCTGGTCACTATATGTACTTGACAAGACGACACTGAAGAGTGTTTATCCATTTGTGATGTGGACTTAGTAAACGTCTGAATAAATATTGAAATAGAAACATTTACAACATGAATACGCTTGAGAATGTGCATAACACACACGTGATGTGTTATAATGTACAGCAGGGGCTCTCAACATTTTCAGACAGCGTGCACTGCCCACATGTAATACCAACTGAATTTCAACAAATGAATACTAACATGTGATCCACTGAAGTGTTAAAATAACTGTCGCTGTGAAACACCCCAGAAATCCCCAGATCATATTATGTACCACTAATAGTGCATCAGACACACCTCAGTAAGGGTGACGCTTTTCTCTTCTTACGAAAAATATCATTTAATTCATTTCGTTTACCTTTAACCGATCTTGTTCTCGGTGTTGTTCTCAATATTTATTGTTTTCAAACGTGCTCAATTTTCTCCAGAAGTTCAGAAGCCCAATGTTCTCCAGAAGTTCAGAAGCCCAATGTTCTCCAGAAGTTCAGAAGCCCAATGTTCTCCAGAAGTTCAGAAGCCCAATGTTCTCCAGAAGTTCAGAAGCCCAATGTTCTCCAGAAGTTCAGAAGCCAATGTTCTCCAGACCACCTTCAACCATCACCCACCCCTTTTTTCCCGATGTCTCTTTCTAGTATTACTAAATAGCCACCTTCTCACATTTGACTCAATGCCACCTCATTGGTTTTTCTAGCTGCCCATTCTAGAATAACATGTTACTATAAATTACCTATTATAAAATACCTATTATTCATTAGTGTTTTTCATAAATAATATTAACAAAGGTTTTTATTAGATAAAATCTTAAAATTGTCAAAGAATACTTTCTAACACATCGTAATAAAGACAGCGAAGTAAACTGAAATGTACAATTGTGGATACACAAAAACCGGAAACGTTAGATGTTAACATAATCAACAAGATCCTTTGATGCGATTTAACGCAACAATTAATATTTAACTAGACTAAAACATTTATAGTTTTACAGTTTACATTTAAATATGTTGCTTGTACATCAGTAGTGTTGATGACCATATGTTACATTCAATTTATGAAAGTCAGTTAGGCAAAGGTAAATATCATACAATATACATATGTTGTAATTGTAAAAGTTTAGAGAAAACAGCATATTAATGGAAATTTGACTCCCAAAAATCCAGCACTTCAGACGACGGTAAACAACCCCAGATATCGTGGGGGAAAAAACAACCAACTGTGGCAGCAGTGGGAAGCGGCTTAACATATAGTAGGAAATAATGAACAAGTCAACACACAAAAAATGAAAAGATGAAAAGAAATTTAAAGTGGAAGTGAAGGAATAAACTGGTCATATAACTTTGATTACACCGTGCATACCCATTCCCATCATTCATTCAACATAAGCTTGGATAGTGAGACTAATATAAATAACCTATTGGTCGGAGAGTGTCCGACAAAGTGGAGGGTACCGCAGTAACCGAATGAACAAATAGTAAAGCAAAATGAATTAACCTGGTTACTAAAAACACTTACCTTACATATGAATAAAATATATTAAAAAGTATATAAAAAACATACACTAAAAACACAGGACAAATATCAAACTACACAGGACAAATTTCAACTTGACGCTCCAAATGGGACCTTTTTCAAGAGACAAATAACTTATAAACTAAACAATAATAAACAAAATAGATGACTGAAATTTTATCATGCCTAACAAAAGTTTATACAAGAGTATTTTATTTATTATTGTTTAGTTTATAAGTTATTTGTCTCTTGAATTCTCCGCGGTCTTGATCAAGTTGTCCCGCCTCTTTTAGTGACATACGCAGGCATTCTTGAATCTCATTTGTCCATCTGCGTCTTGGGCAGTCTTTACCCCTGTTGCCTTCTGTCATCCCCTCCAGCAACACTCTCAACATAATTTCTCTTATGACATATACAAACTACAAACACTCAACATATACAAACTACAAACAGGAAACAAAATACAACTTCTTCTCTTTGATGCAGCTATTATAATTAGAGATTTAAAATGTGTTGTCTTGTGTTGTGTTGTGTTGTCTTGTCGTGTCTTGTCGTGTCTTGTGTTGTCTTGTGTTGTCTTGTGTTGTGTTGTGTTTCACTGAAATCAAGCTCCTTATTATTATTTCATTAGTTGTTTTATTTACACAATCTATGAGTTGAATACGGCAGTGAAACATGGACCCTAAGTAAAACAGCGGCAAAGAAGATCAACGCCTTTGAGATGAAATGCTACGGAAAGATACTTAGAATATCATGGACGGAAAAATGAGAAACTCAGATACAGTGAATTATAGACGCATTGAAGATGCCAGTGTCAGTTACTAAACACAATAGCTAAAATAAAATTACACCTGTTTGGTCATATAAAGAGATACATTTGTTTAGAAATACAAATAATGGAGGGAATGGAACCTGGGGGGAAGGGAAGAGAGAAAGGATAGACAAAGAAGACGATGGAATGATGACATTAAAGATAACATGAAACGCCGTTGGAAAATGCACACCGTATAGTTCAAGACAGAGAGAGGTTCAGGAAGTTGATTGAGAAGACAAAGTTCTGGAGAGAATGTGTCACATGACTAATGCGTTTAACTTGGTTTTTTTTTGTCATATTTATTTACTAAATATTTGCTCACATACACTTCAAATTTTCTAACAACACTGAAGCCTATAGACGTGCCTTTCCTCAAATTCTACAGTAGTCCCAATCGCGTGTCATAAATCATCCTTTTGATGTGACGCATGTTTCTTTAATGTGATTTTCATTGCTCTCTTTGTTTATACGTAGTGTGTAAGGCCAATGAAAGTCACACGAAAAGTCTAGTGTATCACGTTAGAAAGATGATTATAAATTTAGCCCACGTGTTGATATCACGCTATAACCTTGCAAAACATAAGCTGCCAAATAATCGTTAAACAATTTACAGACTGTTTTCCTCAACATTTTAACCGAGACACTGGTACCGCTAAGTAGTTAAACTTCTGGACTTGAATGGTAAACTAACATTGAATCTTGCTTCTCGATCTGTGTCAATCTGATACCGTCTAGAACTTGACGTCATGAATACTAAACAACGTGTATGTAAACCATAGACTTCTAGATACATGGAATATTTTTCACTAGTCACAGAAAGAGGTGGATGTTACTAAAAATTTGCCGGAATTTCAGGTTTTGAACCAACTAGCACAGAAAACAAGTATTTTTCTATCATAGTTGGCTCACTGATATTTTGCTACGTCAATTATCTTAGTACAAAAATTTTTATTTTGACTGACAAGACACGAGGTATACGAAAAGTAACAGATAATATGTCACATCAGCCAAACTGAGGGTCGTTATTTGAGATCAGACTGCAGGACTATTCTGGGTAAGGACTAGTAAATACTGTATGAGAAAATCCTGCAGCTATTTTTGTCATGACCGAGTTCTGGTAAAGACATGTGTACAGAAAGTAAACATGACTTGACAGGCTGATTTTTTATTATTTCCTTTCATTTCGCTGGTCAGAATTATCTATTTTTGACATGCAACTTCAAGTATATAAATAGTGACCAACGACATCCATGACAATAATAATAAGTCCTGTTTACTTTCTTTATAGAAGTCTTTACCGCCGACGATCTCTGTCGATTTTAGGTAACAACTGACCCTTTCTATGATTCCCTTTATATCTAGGTCATGACGTAAAACACCTGTACAGGATTTTGTTTCTATTACAACATTATAAAAAACGGGAACATTTCTAAAAATATAAATGTAATTGTTAACAATCTACAGTTAAATTAAACTAGAAAGACGCACGCACTTGGCATGTCTGCAACAGGTTTTACAGTTTACCTTCTTCCATTGGATAATGGCAAAAGAGACATCTCTGTGCTAGAACAAAGTGTAGGCATCTCTCGAGTCGTTTCAAATGTAATTCTGATAACAGTAATCAGTTTAGAAATGGCGATATACAAGATTCTATCCCCATAAGTTACAAGACTATATTCCTGGAAGATGAGATTGAAATATGTCGGAAGTTGAAGATTCCCTCGGCGTTGCCAATATTATTTCCACAAAAATTGAATAGAAATACTTTTGAAGTAACGGATTCCCTGCTGTGATGTCATCATATCAGGAGTAGTACACCTTCTACGGGAAGGTAACCGGATGTTGTAAGATATACAAATGTATGTCTATTGCATTCGCATTGGTTGACGTAGGCAATTTATAAATGTTGGATAATCTGTCGTGTAATGATCCGCTAGATCATAGCTGACATTTAGAAACAAAGTTATATTATATTTGCAAGATCTTGCCAGAAAATAATGTGACATTTCATGTTTCAAAGCAGATGTTTTAAATGAATGGTTTTCAATAAGTGTCATATTACCCCCTTGGGTTCCGCGGAGACTTGCAGCCTCTCGCACGGAGATAAAATGACCACAGAATGGCACGGTTACCACAGAATGACAATTATATTGAATAACAATTCAGTAATATTATATAATTTTGCACTAAAGGATACCAATCACGTTTTTCTTTTGGATCCACTCGGTCAACGAGGAAGACATTATTTCTAAACATGATCACTTCAAGAAAATAAAGAAATGGCAGGAACCGCGGTCTTAAATCAATGGTTCTCAGCCTTTACTCGACCAATGCCCACTTTATTGGTCTATAAAAAAGAATTTTAAAACAGCTTGTCATTTTTCTTCCTGGTATTACTATCTCTTTTTTTTAAAATTTGTTCTAATACTTTATTTAGAACTTTCTTGTAGCAGAATAATGTACCTTTTTCATGAAAGATTTAAGTGCAGACAACTGATATGCGCTGTATCGCCGTTTTATTTGTGCGAATGCTACAACACATCCGACTTCGGCGGTGGCAAATAATATTTCAGTGTTTCTACCCATTCCACTAAAAAGATGGACCTCCATAGCCGCCGTATCGCCAGTACATTAGCCGTACCTCTATACCTAGTTATAAACATTTCACTCATTCCACTTACTACACGCTGGTTGCTAATCTGAATTGTGTACGGCCGTACTTGCTTGAACTTAAGTCGCCGTCTATGTCGTCTACGCGGCAGACGCCATCCATTTCTTTAATATCTTCCAAATATTTACATTTCTGTGGTCCTATACTAGACTGGTGTGTGGCTCTACTAGACTAGTGTGTGGACTTCTAGACAGTTGTGTGATACTACTAGACTGCTGTGTGACTCTACTAGACAAGTGTGTGACCATACTAGACTGGTGTGTGGCCCTGCTAGACTGGTGTGTGACCCTACTAGACTGGGGCTGGTATGTAGCCCTGCTAGACTGGTGTGTGGCCCTGCTAGACAGATATGTGACCCTACTAGACTGATGTGTGACCCCTGTTTACCTGAATTTTTCTTCGTGTTCCAACCAAAACTATGTTACCTCGAGAGAGAGAGAGGTAGGGTTATGACCAGGGTTAATTTGGAACTACTGCTTTAAATGATTTTGCTAAAGTAATTCAACCATGGCTATGGACTGTACTACAAATCTTCTAACTTAATTAATTTGGACCTCGTCTGTTAGGTTTTTGACTATTGTTAGTATTTTGATTGGTCGATATTTGCATACTTGGAGGCACATGCCAAAAATAACCAAGATTCACGCAAATCGTAAACTAGTTCATGTTTGTTTTTGTTGATAGGTCTGCTATATCACCAATCGGTCATGGTTCAACATTTGTGTTATAATAAGATGGAAACCATGCAGACACCAAATGTTTTCAGAGCAGAGAGAAGAAAGTTATGTAGATTGTTCTAGGTTAACATGTAATACATTACTCAAATATTATGTGCAACATCGACAAACATTACTGAGGTGAAACATCATGCGACAGTCAACAAACATTACTGAAGTGAAGATCATGCAACAGTTGGCAAACATTACTGAAGTGAAGATCCTGCAACAATCCACACACATTACTAAAGTGACGCATCCTTCTGCAATAGTTGACAAACATTACTAAAGTGACGCATCCTCCCGCAATAGTTGACAAACATTACTAAAGTGACGCATCCTCCTGCAATAGTTGACAAACATTACTAAAGTGACGCATCCTTCTGCAATAGTTGACAAACATTACTAAAGTGACGCATCCTTCAATAGTTGACAAACATTACTAAAGTGACGCATCCTCCTGCAATAGTTGACAAACATTACTGAAGTGACGAATCCTGCAATAGTTGACAAACATTACTGAAGTGACGAATCCTGCAATAGTTGACAAACATTACTGAAGTGACGAATCCTGCAACAATCCACACACATTACTAAAGTGACGCATCCTCCTGCAATAGTTGACAAACATTACTAAAGTGACGCATCCTTCAATAGTTGACAAACATTACTAAAGTGACGCATCCTCCTGCAATAGTTGACAAACATTACTAAAGTGACGCATCCTTCAATAGTTGACAAACATTACTAAAGTGACGCATCCTCCTGCAATAGTTGACAAACATTACTGAAGTGACGAATCCTGCAATAGTTGACAAACATTACTGAAGTGACGAATCCTGCAATAGTTGACAAACATTACTGAAGTGACGAATCCTGCAATAGTTGACAAACATTACTGAAGTGACGAATCCTACAACAATCCACACACATTACTAAAGTGACGCATCCTCCTGCAATAGTTGACTAACATTACTAAAGTGACGCATCCTCCTGCAATAGTTGACAAACATTACTAAAGTGACGCATCCTTCAATAGTTGACAAACATTACTAAAGTGACGCATCCTCCTGCAATAGTTGACAAACATTACTGAAGTGACGCATCCTCCTGCAATAGTTGACAAACATTACTAAAGTGACGCATCCTGCAATAGTTGACAAACATTACTGAAGTGACGCATCCTGCAATAGTTGACAAACATTACTGAGGTGAAGATCCTGACTTGCAAATATATCATACAATTAGATATGAGCAAACTAACAAATAGTCGGACATACACGCAACGTTATTGGTATTGAACAGACACACTGCGGACCAAACACATATACGTGCAGTCTTCCCAATTAGACTTCGAAGAGTATGCTTCCTAATAGATCATTTGACTCGTTAACTAAATACACACTCCACTCAACCCTTCAAGTGCACAGTCGTATTTGATACACAACAAAAGTCGAAGTTCTAAATATCTTTATCGTCATCAAGCACATTATTTATCAAGTAGGATATTGATGAGCAACTTCAACACTTCTACTTTTTCAATCGTTAAACAACATCTAATGATGGTTATTATGATGATAATGATGATGAAGATAACAAAAAAATAACAGAAGTAGTTGGAGTTGCCTCTTGCGGCTTGCTGTCATGTGGCAGTTTTAGTTGACCTACCTGCATTTCTATGTGTATGTTGGTGAACCTAGGTATTTACCTATCTGTATGACTATTCCAGAAAATGGAAGGTATACACTGGCAAGTTTACCTAAGCAAGGAAAAATCCCATCAAGGCTTGGACCTGACAGATACCTGTATGTCAACACTTTTTATGTCGATAACCGTCAGGTGAGTCTTGTGTGAATTAACAGTCATGTGAGTCTTGTGAACTAACAAATTACATGTCTTTGTTACTTTTATACAGAATAACGTAATACGCTTTTATTTGTAATACTAGATTCGTTCGGACCCCATCGGGACCTGACAGAGTTAATTTGTATATTTTCAGATGTTTGGAAGTTTCTGTAACCACGTAACAATATAAATTAATAGTTGTAGCATCATTTTTGTAACGACTTAACGCTATAAATTATTAGTTGTTGAATCATTTTTGTAGCGACATAACACTATAAATTATTAGTTGTTGCCTCATTTTTGTAACGACATAACGCTATAAATTAATAGTTGTAGCATCATTTTTGTAACGACATAACGCTATAAATTATTAGTTGTTGCATCATTTTTGTAACGACTTAACGCTATAAATTATTAGTTGTTGCCTCATTTTTGTAACGACTTAACGCTATAAATTATTAGTTGTTGAATCATTTTTGTAACGACATAACACTATAAATTATTAGTTGTTGCCTCATTTTTGTAACGACATAATGCTGTAAATTATTAGTTGTTGCCTCATTTTTGTAACGACTTAACGCTATAAATTATTAGTTGTTGCCTCATTTTTGTAACGACATAACGCTATAAATTATTAGTTGTTGCCTCATTTTTGTAACGACTTAACGCTATAAATTATTAGTTGTTGTCTCATTTTTGTAACGACATAACACTATAGATTATTTGTTGCATCATGCAAGTAGTAAGCTCTAATGTTCATCTTTTGTGATAATTTTTCTATGCTTAGCAATCATTATAAACAGTAGAATTACCTCCATGAATCCAGTACTCATTAAGCGGTTATTGCATTTACTGAACAGTTTCTCTTACACCTGTGCCTCTTAGAACCAGGATTAGGTTCTTAAACAAATCTTTTACTAAAAACAATTTCCCCAGTGTAAGTCGTCTTGTACTAACGCCAGTTTGTTTTTTCTGTGTAAGTTAAGTCTCTCGATTTGCTTAGAAGACACTGGTCTTAGACTAGACGATCGCGTTTGCGATTTATATGACATTCGTCGTGACAACATGACACCAGTAGCGAATCATTTCAATTCACTTTCAATTTCAATTTCACAAAATCCTACTGTTGCTCATTATAACTCTGTCATAGTCATTCGGTTTTGTATATCAGAACATAGAAGACGCTTTATGATTAAGAAGAGCCTCATCTATTCCATGGTGTTATTGTAACCCGTTGTAATTAACATCCAGCATACATTCTTTTGAAACACTTCTCCCTTTTTTGCACATCTCTCGTACGTCTCTTTTGTTCCAGCCGTATTTTCTCCCAGTTTTTAGAATAGCTGACTCCTTCTTTGCTCACGTGTGGTGCTTGTCTTCCGGTGTATTTTCGACATATGAATTTACAGTCACAAATTATATCCAGCTTTTTATTGTTAATATCAACGATTTTAACACTTTTGTTTTCAATATCGCTTTTTCTGTTTATATCATAATGTACTTTTTTCGTCATACTATCATATTTTCTTAGTTCTAGGCTTCTTTTGTCTTTTTTTCACTGTTTTTCAAATCTGTCAGTGTTAATACATTGCTTTCTGGTAGTCTGTCTATTGTGTTTATTCCATCATGTTTGTTTGTACCTTTCTTGATAAAGACCGTTTGGTTTAAACGTCGATCTTTAACGTAAAACTGTTATATACCGTTTTGATATCGTTTGTTAATATTTGATACGGTGCACAGTTTTACTGTTGCCTCCCAATCACTTTTCTTAAAAATTGAATTTAAAGAGATATAGAATGAAGAAATATCGAGAAGTTATAGAAAATAATCATAATCCAGCAGACGGAATTTAAAGCATGTCCGTTTAGCTGGCACCTATTCGTCTAGCAACTGGTATCTATACGTTTACCGTATTGAACCAATACGCATCTATAAAATGGAATCGCGATTTAAGAATGGTTTGAAAACTGGGACATATACAAAATCAATGTTGTCTTTCTCAAACAGTAAAAAAAATGTTAAATACTAATAACACCTGAACTTGTCGACAACATCGTCGCTAACTAAGAAAGGAAGAAGACGTTTGTTGTTAACTAAGCAAGGCGCCCGTGTATTGTGGGGTCCGAAGGGGAGCAAAGAATAGCAACACTGTTTACCTTCCACGCATATCGTAAAAGGCGACTAAGGAGGTTATGGGATGGAGTTGGCTGTCCCATCCCATATAGGGCCAGTGACCCAAAGCCATGCTGAAGTCGGATGTCTCAGGCCGAAAGACGCAGATATCGCAGAAATGCTGTAAACCATGACACAACGCATTCCGTTCTCCATACTACATCCTGCTAATCTGCAGGAGTTTGAGAACGAACGCAGAAGAAGAAGAAGAACTAAGCAAGACAGAAAACTTTTTTTTTTATAAACTAAGAAAGGGAGAAGACGTTTATTGTTATCTAAGCAAGGGAGAAGTCGTTTGTAGTTAACTAAGCAAGGGAGAAGTTGTTTGTTGTTAACTAAGCAAGAGAGAAGTCGTTTGTTGTTAACTAAGTAAGAGAGAAGTCGTTTGTTGTTAACTAAGCAAGGGAGAAGTCGTTTGTTGTTAACTAAGCAAGAGAGAAGTCGTTTGTTGTTAACTAAGCAAGAGAGAAGTCGTTTGTTGTTAACTAAGCAAGGGAGAAGTCGTTTGTTGTTAACTAAGCAAGGGAGAAGTCGTTTGTTGTTAACTAAGTAAGAGAGAAGTCGTTTGTTGTTAACTAAGCAAGGGAGAAGTTGTTTGTTGTTAACTAAGCAAGGGAGAAGTCGTTTGTTGTTAACTAAGCAAGGGAGAAGACGTTTGTTTGAGAAAACATATTTCTATAATCACTCTTCTGAGAGTTAACAAATAATAATCTGACAGGAAATTCTAGTTCTTGTGGAACATAATTGCTTATTTCCTGCATCTGTCCGAGTTATGAGGCTATCTAACCTTCCAAACAGGTGCGGTTGTAGTATTGTTAATGTGTCAATGAATCAGTGAGACATTCCAAGTCTTTCATGTCTGTAAAAATAGAAATAACAACGCATCACATTGATCATTTGAGATTGTACTACAAAATAGCATATTTGTATTTACCTCCGTGACACAATTATCAATTGTGATTTGATGGGCTTATTCAACGGATATGAGATTACCAACGTACAATCAATGATCACTGTTTATTCAACGAATATGATGTTGACAGTTGTACAATGATGGGCTGCTTCGTGTTCACACAACTATTTCTTCCTTTCGGTGTGTGTTCGAGTGCAATTGGGTGTCTCAGAGTCGGGATTGGGGCATCGGACGCGGAGAACTTCAAGCAAGTTGTTGCTCAGCACGAACG
Organism: Meghimatium bilineatum; assembly: GCA_034231615.1. Taxonomy (NCBI): domain Eukaryota; kingdom Metazoa; phylum Mollusca; class Gastropoda; order Stylommatophora; family Philomycidae; genus Meghimatium; species Meghimatium bilineatum. The sequence continues at coordinate 51,119,008 of CM067304.1, forward strand.
CGTCAGAATGAAGACAAAAGCTGTTCATTGTCCCAGGGACTCAACCACACATGTTCAGTATATGGCAGGAAATTTCAGGCACGCAAAGATCTCCATAACCAAAGTTGGACCTCGACTCCTCACCATCATTAACATGCAAGTTGAGCTCAATTGGTCTTTGTCTATTCCGACACACAAGCAACAGTTGAAAATATGTACCTTACAAAAGTTATATTGTATATGTCATGTTTTTGATGGATGATGTAGATACATATATCTCTGTATTTACATTGAACTATTTATTTATATCTTTCCTTTTGTTCTTTCTAATACAGCGAATGTGTTCCAATATTCTTTCCAGTACATCTAATATATTCCAATATTATATCCAGTACATCTAATATATTCCAATATTATATCCAGTACATCTAATATATTCCAATATTCTTTCCAGTACATCTAATATATTCCAATATTATATCCAGTACATCTAATATATTCCAATATTATATCCAGTACATCTAATATATTCCAATATTCTTTCCAGTACATCTAATATATTCCAATATTCTGTCAAGTAAATAAAATATTTTCTAATATATCTGTGATTTCAATTATTTTTAATTTAAAAAACTCAAAACTCGTAAAGAATTTACTTAATTGTACTCGGGTTTCTATATATTTACTCCGCCCCTCTCAAGAAATCAACACACGGAGAATACCACCTATAGCAGGTGAATATTCCCTAATGAACAGCATTGGCACTTCTCACCTGTTTTACTGATAACTTAATCGATGTCTCTGTCTATTATATGTTCACAGATCATCACCATCAATGGCGCAGCCATCGTTCACGCCGATATCATTGCAGACAACGGTGTTATTCATATCCTTGACAGTATTATATCACCAGCAGGAAGCAGTCTTACTGTAGCTCACTACATTGTGAAACCAGACGATCCGAGTTTGTCCTTCAGGTTGGTACTTGTAATAAACAGTTGTGTTTATTTGAATATTTCCCAAATATTATTGATTATTGTTGAACAGCCGTAATTTGCGTCGGTCGCCATGTCGATAGGGACGCAGGATATCGAAAATGAGGTCAAGCATACATGACAGCTGTTAGTTATGAGCTTGGTGACCAGTGTGTGAGTACGAGAACCAGTTCTCTCGTACAGCTGGTTTACTATACTAGCGATATGGTTACAAGCATCCAGATTTCAGTGGAAGTGGTTAAAAACACTGATTGTTATAGTTAAAAACACTGAATTTATAGTTTAAAACACTGAACTTATAGTTAAAAACACTGAATGTTATAGTTAAAAAGACATAATGTCTATCTATCTATCTATTGGTTAAACTCGTTATTGCCTTTCAGCGTCAGGGGTAAATACTGAATATTATAGTTTAAAAAACTGCATATTATAGTTAAAAACACTGAGTGTTGTAGTTAAAACACAGAATGTTATAGTTAAAAACACTGAACGTCTATCTATCTATCTATTCGCAAAACCCTTTATTGCCTTTCAGCATCATGGAATAATACTGAATGTTATAGTTAAAAACACTGAATGTTATAGTTAAAAACACTGAATGTTATAGTTTAAAAAAACACTAAAAGTTACAGCTAAAAACACTAAATGCTATAGTTAAAAACACCGAGTGTTATTGTTAAAACACTGAGTGTTACAGTTAAAAACACTGAGTGTTATAGTTAAAAGAAACACTGAATGTTATAGTCACTACCGCCAAGGTCAATATATGTCAGGCCATTGAGGAAAATAAAACAGCGTCACAGACCATTTCCGTTCTCTGGAATACGTCCTGCAAGAAAACATGTAGTAATATTGTCCTGAGTTCTCTCGACTACGTCCAGCAAGGAAACATTTAGTAATATTGTCCTGAGTTCTTTCGACTACGTCCTGCAAGGAAACATGTAGAAATATTGTCCTGAGTTCTCTCGACTACGTCTAGCAAGGAAACATGTAGTAATATTGTCCTAAGTTCTCTCGACTACGTCCAGCAAGGAAACATGTAGTAATATTGTCCTGAGTTCTCTCGACTACGTCCAGCAAGGAAACATGTAGTTATATTGTCCTAAGTTCTCTTGACTACGTCCTGCAAGGAGCTATATATTTATATTGTCCTGATATAAGCGAGTTCTGGTGGGAGTTTGAGAAATAACGTAGAAAAACATGAACCAACGACAAAGCTATAGGATACTCTGCTTAAGGAATCGAGATTCGGCTGGGAGATGTCAGAACATTTGAGGCAGGTGAGCTAGAGTTATTGGATGTCACACTGGATGTACTTGGATCACGGTGAATGTTTCGAGTCGCGCTTGATGTCCTCGATGTATCGATCCAGGGTAGTACAAGATGCATCAGGCTTAGGTTTCCAGTCATGCTTGTGGGAGGCATACCCAGAGAATGTATAATCAGCGTCGGAGGTGGTTCTCATGTGGTTCACTGTCCTCACAATTAAACCGTAAGTCAACGCGGCGATTCAACTGATGTATATCCTGCATAAGAGCGTAGGGATCGTATGCAGGACCGAGGGTGTATAAACTTGATCCCCCCCCCCATCCTTGCTGAGGATATAAATCTCCCTGTCAGATATATCCGTGTAATGGAATGTAGACAACCTTGGTGTTAGGGTGGGTCTTAGGTGAGTCAGCAAGGGGAGATAAAAGTTTATGGTTGCGTTGAGTACACATGGTGCAACATAACATAGTTGTCTGCTGGCAGTGTGGATGATGTATCAGATACGGGAGTAAAGAAGAGTATGGTCAGTGATAATCTATTGTAGACGATGGAAAAGTTCGGATTTAGATGTAGCATATCGGATATATGATGTGAGTAGTTAGTAGCGATAGATAACGTGCATACACTGAGTGGCACATTTAGTATCTAATGGCTGCAGCATACGTTGCCCGCAATGATATATCATACTCGCCTAAGGATGAAAGTTATAGGTCAAGCATTTAGGAATTGATGAATTCGACTGCATGATGTAATAAACGAATGAACACCTAAGCTAGGTGCATCCCGAAACCGGACCGCTATTTTTTTACAGTTTTTTTACAGTACGTACACATTATCGACATGCTAATATATCGAGTTGTCCGTGAAATAAATTAGAGATATGCTAATATATTGAGTTGTCCGTGAAATAAATTAGAGATATGCTAATATATCGAGTTGTCCGTGAGATAAACTAGAGACATGCTAATATATCGAGTTGTCCGTGAGATAAACTAGAGATATGCTAATATGTCTAGAGGTTCGTGAGATAAATCATAGAGAAGCATGCTTATATGTTCGTGAGAGAATTCAGAAATGCTAAGATGTCGAAATGTCTTTGTGATAAATTAGAGACATGTCAATATGTCTAGATGTCTGTGAGATAAACAAGAGACATGCTAATATGTCTAGATGTCTGTGAGATAAACAAGAGACATGCTAATATTTCTAGATGTCTGTGAGATAAACAAGAGACATGCTAATATGTCTAGATGTCTGTGAGATAAATAAGAGACATGCTAATATGTCTAGATGTCTGTGAGATAAACAAGAGACATGCTAATATGTCTAGATGTCTGTGAGATAAACAAGAGACATGCTAATATGTCTAGATGTCTGTGAGATAAACAAGAGACATGCTAATATGTCTAGATGTCTATGAGATAAACAAGAGACATGCTAATATTTCTAGATGTCTGTGAGATAAACAAGAGACATGCTAATATGTCTAGATGTCTGTGAGATAAACAAGAGACATGCTAATATGTCTAGATGTCTGTAAGATAAACAAGAGACATGCTAATATGTCTAGATGTCTGTGAGATAAACAAGAGACATGCTAATATGTCTAGATGTCTATGAGATAAACAAGAGACATGCTAATATTTCTAGATGTCTGTGAGATAAACAAGAGACATGCTAATATTTCTAGATGTCTGTGAGATAAACAAGAGACATGCTAATATGTCTAGATGTCTGTGAGATAAATAAGAGACATGCTAATATGTCTAAATGTCTGTGAGATAAACAAGAGACATGCTAATATGTATAGATGTCTGTGAGATAAATAAGAGACATGCTAATATGTCTAGATGTCTGTGAGATAAACAAGAGACATGCTAATATTTCTAGATGTCTGTGAGATAAACAAGAGACATGTTAATATGTCTAGATGTCTGTGAGATAAACAAGAGACATGCTAATATGTCTAGATGTCTGTGAGATAAACAAGAGACATGCTAATATGTCTAGATGTCTGTGAGATAAACAAGAGACATGCTAATATGTCTAGATGTCTGTGAGATAAACAAGAGACATGCTAATATTTCTAGATGTTTGTGAGATAAACAAGAGACATGCTAATATTTCTAGATGTATGTGAGATAAACAAGAGACATGCTAATATGTCTAGATGTCTGTGAGATAAACAAGAGACATGCTAATATTTCTAGATGTCTGTGAGATAAACAAGAGACAGGTTAATATATCTAGATGTCTGTGAGATAAACAAGAGACAGGTTAATATATCTAGATGTCTGTGAGATAAACAAGAGACATGCTAATATGTCTAGATGTCTGTGAGATAAACAAGAGACATGCTAATATGTCTAGATGTCTGTGAGATAAACAAGAGACATGCTAATATTTCTAGATGTCTGTGAGATAAACAAGAGACATGCTAATATTTCTAGATGTCTGTGAGATAAACAAGAGACAGGTTAATATATCTAGATGTCTGTGAGATAAACCACAAAACTTCACCGCATATTTATGTGAGAATTTCTTTAAAATGTTCACTCTGATTTCGTTTTGTTCAAATCAAAGTTTTTAGAAAAACCATTTGTTCGAGTTTTTCTTTCTTCAAACCAATTATTTGATTGTTTATTTTGTGTCATAGGACAAACATGGCGCCAATAGATAAAATTTGTGTTCATTGAGTTCTTATTCAAATCTTTAATGTATTTTGTGAGCACTGTTGTTCCGTGTATTATTTTCATTGTCTGTATGTATATGTTATGCCTGATTAAAATGTTATCGACACAGTCGTCTTTTTTTTGTCCTTCAACAAAGGTGACTTTTTTGTTCATGTGATATCATTTGTGTTGTTACAAGAAGACGATCCCTCAAAATGATTGATTAATTGTCCGCATGTCTGATTTAGTTACATTAATTTCTCATGATTTTCATATCAATTATATTTATTTTTTCTTTGATTTGCTTTCAAAACTGGCAAGAATTGAGAAGATTTATATTGTAGAGTTCTATGGCAGATTTTCTAACAATTTTCCATTGCTAGAAATTACAATTCTATCTATCTAAATATCTATTCGCTAAACCCTTTGTTGCCTTTCGGCGTCAGGGGTAGAAGAGTTTTCTGGAAACGGCCATCTTGTGTGCTGAGTATATTGTGGAGTTTGTCGCCTCTTTTATTGCGGTGGTCCATCGCTTTCGTAGTCGGCCTCTGGGTCTGCCTTCTCTGTATGCTACACAGATAAACTCCAATAACTCCACAATATACCCAGCACACAAGAGGTCCGTCTCCAGAAAATTCTTCTACCCCTGACGCTAAAAGGCAACAAAGGGTTTAGCGAATAATTAGATATATAGATAGTCTCTACCCTCATTCAGTACGTCGATGCATATGTAAATATACGAAGAAGTAGATATTTATGTAAACACACTAATAAATAGATATATACCTAAACACACTTGGAAATAGATACATATGTAAATACATTAGGAAATAGATACATATGTAAATACATTAGGAAATAGATACATATGAAATACACAACGAAATATATACATATGTAAATGCATTGCGAGATATATATATATAAACATATAGGTTGGTCAATGCCGTCGTCTTCGCCAATAGGACAATGTTGGTTCATATCTTGATGTTCAAACGAACTAAAGCTAGTTCTGTGTGCTTGTGTTTGTGAATTGTTGCCTATGTTTCATATACCTTGCTCAACTTATCTCAACTTATCTCAACTTATCTCAACTTATCTCAACTTGGAGGAACAAAGATGCTTCAGATATCATCCAGTTTATGGTATTTAATGAGGTAGTGGTGGGTAGCAGGTCTATTGTCGTTTTACATACGAGAGATGGCGTAGAGTTGAAGTTAGATTCGTGTATCACAGAAGTCTCATCCTTTATCAAGTTGTGACCAGTGTTCGCATGTAGCAATAGGTTTGGGAGCACCATGAAATTAAATACGTTTGGGAGCACCATGACATCGAATACGTTTGGGAGCACCATGAAATCGAAAAAAATTGTAAGCACCATGGAATCGAATAACTTTGTGAGCATCATGAAATCGAATACGTTTGCGAGCACCGTGAAATCGAATACGTTTGCGAGAACCATAAAATCGAATAATTTTGTCAGCACCGTGAAATAGAATAAATTTAATAATTTAAACGATTTTTAAAACACTTAGCCTGATTATTTTGTTTGAGTCTGTGATGTTTTTTTGAAGTGAATATGTTATGTCTTTTGGTGTACGTTAGTGCAAAGTTTATATAGCGTATATTACAATTCATATCGCCTAACTCCATTTAATTTCTCAATGACTGGCAATAATATGAATTTGTGCATGCCCTCTTACATTTTCCATGTCCTTATGCTTTATCATTTGAAAATCCGCAACTAATAGTTGTTTCCTGTAGCAGTGTATTCCTTTGTTCTGTGCATTTATTACCTGAAGAATCTAACTTTAAGTAATTTGGCTACAGCATCCAATGCGGTCAACAATGTTATCTTAATTGTTGCAACACTGGATACTGTTTTAATGTATGTTCATACTGACTTTATTCTTTATTAGGAACCATCATTAGGGTCGGTGATGCTGATTATCAATTATCCAAGCTCAAAATCTTTTTTTAAAGTTTGTAATATTCACATGTAGCACGTATGGAAATAGAGTAGAAATTGTACTTAAAACTACATTTATGTTATATATTTTCACAGTGCTATAGTAATGGCGGATATTGTGGCCATGTCACTGAAGCAGAAAACTAATAATACGCAAGCTTTGATGACGTCATTCTCACCGAATGACTCTTATCTAATGAACATGGCAGATTATGGGAAAACACCGCTGTTCGAGAATACAACACTATTGAGACAGGTGGGTTGTTGTTTACATTATAGTACCGAAAATACTTTCATTCCCTTGATGAGAGTAAGAAACTTCCTCACAAGACAGATGTAAGACTAGTTACATTACGAGCTCTATGTGACATTTGAAGGCACCAGTGGGAACAGTATAGAATGTGTTGTCATGAAACATATTCTTTTCGTGGTCTTCCTTATGGATTATCTGAACACTCCGCAATTCTGGGCGAGCTGACCTGCTGCAGCTAGCGATATGTTTAAGCAATCTCATATATCAATGCACATCGTCGTCTTGGGCGCACTCTTCCCCTGTTGCCGTTAACTCTTCCTTCAGCTATTAATTTTTCCATGATTTTATGTCCCTTTATATGATCAAAACACGAACTATGAATGTAAGACCATGTTAAAAACAGAATATAAGAAAAAGTGGAAGCAGATGCACCCAACTGCATAACCAAATGACCCCTACCATCAAATGTCACGCAAGGAACAAACCATCATCTTCAGACTACGAACTGGCCACAACAGACTGAGAAGTCACATGTTCCGAAAACTGAAGATTTGCGAGACAGACCAGTGCAACTGTGGACTGAGCCCAGAGACTGCAGAAAATATTCTTCGTGCCTGTCAACTCTACCAAAGAGAGGGAGAAAATATGGCCTACTGAGACAGCACTGCTTCCAGACTTGAGGGGTTCCATAGATGACCTGAAGCGAATCACACAATTCATTGAAGCTACTGGTGCTGTAACCTGATATCTGACTGAAGAACGAGGAAGAAGAAGATATGATCAAAACACAGCTTTCAATATTATGTGTAAGACAGTTCAACAGTAACAATAGAAGTATTCACCGGTGAATGTTGCTTTATTTTTGTTACTAGAATTTTAATAGGTGGAAAAATTTCAAAAACTACTCATTATTGCAATTATTGAATGGCAACTAAAAATGCAACACTTGCAAAGATTATAAGACATATAACTACGCTGAAAGTTTACAGTTCAGTGGTACTTCCTGTGCTGTTATACGCTAGTGAAACATGGGCTGTGTATAGACATCATGTGAGGAAACTCAATCACTTTCACACAGCTTGTTTTAGAAACATTATGAAAATCAGATGGCAAGACAAGATTCCAGATACCACTTTCCTTGACAGATCTAGTATCCCTAGCATTGACACTATCTTTATGCAGACACAGATTTATTGGGCAGGTCACTTAGTGCGTATTTCAGACCATCGCCTGCCAAAGATACTTCTCTATGGTGAGTTAGATAATGGTACACGATCTGAAGGTGGCCAAACTAAGCAATACAAGGGCACGTTAAAGACAACACTGAAAGCTTTTAAAATATATTAAGATACATAAGTAGAACTAGCATAAAATATATTTATATGGCGCCCTACAGTCAAAAAGGACGCATCATCTTATGAAAAGACCAGAAATTCAGCAGCTCAACAGCGGAGAGTTGCTAGACAGTCACGTATAGAACAAAATCCTTCTACATTGGTCATTCCAAGCACGATCTGCCCAAGGATATTTGCAGTTAAAATAGGACTTAGCCATTGTTGAACTCATAAAAAATGAAATAATTCTAACTGAATTTTCAAAAGTGGATGTAACAAATGGCCATCATCACTTGTGATGGACGAACATACAACAGTAGCAAAGAAAATGTCATATAACAGTTGCCTACATTATGGTATATAACAGTTGCAAAGAATATGTCATATTATAACTTGCAAAATATTTTTAATACACCAGTTGTACAATTTGGTACAATGGTCGCAGTTTCAACCCTAATTTTTTGTGAGGAAAAAAATGAGAGAATCATTGGCGGGCACCGGGAAACGCACCTTTATTGAACACGACAGTGCATCGACTAACGGCACCTTGGTCAACAACACAACCACTGTTATAGTAAATCGTCACAAGAAATTAATGCAATTAGCCTGCCTACAATAGAGAAGACAGCGGTGTAATTTTTGCAATGATATGGTATTATAACAGATTACGATCAAGGACATGAAAACAAAAAAAATATAGAACAGACCTCATCGGTTCGTTTTTGTTGGTGCGCAACGAAAGTTGAATTGCGACCTTTGCACCTTGCAAAAACATGAGAAATACAACAGCTGAAAATAATATAAAAATCAAAATGTTGTAACACATTTATCATAGAAAATGGTCAGAGAAATATTATTTAATTTAATCACACTATCTTTCTATCGTATCTGTCTAGTTTAAATTATATCTAAATTGTGTGGGACCACCGTTGAGAACATGAGACATCTATTCACTCGTAGACAAGGATATACATGTTACCGAGTTTTGTGAAGAAGATGCAGTAAAGAATTAGCATCGCCCGTGATGGACCATCAACATCCTCAGATGGATGCTTCATACGTGCTATTAAAGAGCATGGGAAAGTGTTTAATATGCGAATAAGAATAGGGTGTGTCGCCCAAGCTGGTTTGTAGTCATCTTTGTGCCACATTGCAATGGAACATTTCAGTGTGTAAAATGTTAACTAAGTGATGACCATCTCCTCTTCAAAGCTACCAAATTATAGCTATTCAAAATAAAATAACTGCCAACAAGCGAAGCACTGCTTTATCTTTCCTGGAAGTTTGGCTTGTATTTATTGTGTAGATTTTGATAATATTTTAAATCAATATTTTTGTTCATTTCTATATGTCTGTTATTATATCATAGTTTCTATATGTCTGTTATTTTATCATAGTTTCTATATGTCTGCTATTTTATCATAGTTTCTATATGTCTGTTATTGTATCATAGTTTCTAAATGTCTATTATTGTTTCATAGTTTCTGGCGAAAGTATGTGTTCAATAGGTTAGTTTGTAATGCGATTGTCCTAACTAGTTATCATTTATTTCTTTATGTTAACAGAATAACTTTTATTTTATTCTGTATACACATACATACTATTTTATACAATATTTATTTTCGTATTCGTGTTGCTACGGCCCATGCCCGATTATAGAATTTTCTCTATTGTAATTATGAAAATCATGTAGTATGTGCTATGGTGTCTGCGGTAATGCTTCCCGGGTGTGGGATAAATAGACGTTGATGCCGGTTCTGTGTAAGTGTGCCTTTAGACAGCTGTGTCATGTTCGCAGTTGAAATATTTTGACTTGTTCGATTCTTTTGAGCAGCAAGATGAAAAGGTGGTTTCTGTTGAGTAACGAGGTGAAGATGCCCTTTCTTTGAGTAACACGGTAAAGAGACAGTAATTTCTGTTAAGGAGTGTAGGGATGCTATTTTGAGACTGGAAATATGGGTCACTTTGCGAAAGTAGTTGCAATCACGTGTACAGAAATGATTTAATATAGTATATCCAAAGAACAAAACTTTAATCTCAACCGTTGTTTGAACCCGAGACCTTAGGGTTATGATAATAAATTCTAACCCTTAGACCACTTTCTCCACAGCCGTATGTAAAAATAGCAAGTTGTCGAGACGATAGAGAAAGGAGGGATATACTACAATGCTATAGCTAACATACTTGGATCATTAGAAATTGTCAGTTATACTCTTGCAGAATCTAAACCTTCTGCTATCTCTATCGGAAATGTATGTGATAACTAATGTATAATTTGAACAATTTTGGTAACAGGCTACGCACAAGAGATTGGGAATGTATCACTTGGGTAAGAAAACACGATTTCAGACAAGAATGTACACTTTTACTAGATTTTCTCTGTTTACAATGAAATATGAGAAATTTATAATATTCTAGGAATATCATTGAATGGAAATACTATAAACAACTTGACATATGCAGGTAACGATGCTCTAATTGTCAACGGTGAGAATGATTTACAAGAACTAATCAACATATTAGTAGTATAAAGCAAACACACTCGCTTTTTCTTAAATAATGAGAAGTCAAAAGTGATGTTTGTTTGTACGAAACTAAATCCCTCAGTGTGCAACATCGAAATGAATGACTCAATGCGCAAACAGGTTCACCAAATCAAATATTAAGGAACAGCGATAACATCAGATGGTAGAAATTCAGCAGAGATGAGAAATATAATTAGGAAGGAAAATATAATATTCATAAAAATTAACAATATATCAAGTAACATGTTCCTGTCGATAGAGGCGACGAAAAGGTTTCTTCAGAGCTACACAACACCAATTCTAATATATGGATGCGAGTCTTGGACAATAAATAAGTAGGATATCATAAAACTAGAGGCAAAAGAAATGTGGTTATACAAGAATACTGAGAGTAACATGGACAGCTAGAACAACTAAAGAGGAGGTGCTGAAAGTGTCAATTGCGAGACGGGGATTACTTCAAATTGTATTTTCTGACACTTTATGAAGACAGGGTCAGAAACATATAATTACAACCGGAGACGATAGAGGGCAAGAGAGATCAAGTACGACAGAGTGATACAATTTTAAAGTCTGACATCACGGCATGGCTTTGAGTCATCAATGAGTCGTAAAATATATCCTGATAAAAGAAACTGGAAATGGAGAATTGTGTAGTCTATGATCGAGTACACCAGTCGGCACGGTACCTGATGATGATGATAATGATGGTGACTTGCATAATGTTCTTTTATTTAAGATATGCGCAGTTATAAAACAATGGAATCGCTACTAAAGTCATTGATTTAATTGTTCGATTAAGTTTATGTACTGCATCACTGTTGTCATTCTTGTTAATGTCAGGTCTACGAGGCACATATAATTGAGAACGAGGCACTATTTCTCCCATACGAAGCGATAGATATTCCTCCACAACGTGCAATATTTGGGAACCTTCGATTCTACAGAAGATCTGGATACTGTAAGTACAGCCGCAAGTATGTCTATTATAATATTTTAGTGTCAAAGCTCGCCGTAGGCAACTGTGCTTCCAATTCGATCAGAAATAAATGGCAACCTTCTGATGTGTTTATATTGTCTAAAAACTAAAAAAATTACTAGTCAAAAAGTTCAGAGTTGATCTCTAGGTCAGAATAGGATACACTACCATCTTTTTCTTTCAAAATACTCTCGTGTAATAATGATGCTGGGTTCAGCCACGAAATTAGTATCGCTAGTTACAATAGTAAAGTAAATATTAGTGTCAATAGTACATAACAATATTAGAGTAAAAATAGCTCATGTATGATATATTGTATTCATATTAAATTAGTAAAACTAGTTACAACAGTAAAAATTAGTATCAATAGTTACAATAGTAGAGTGAATATTAGTATCAATAGTTACAATAGTATAGTAAAAGTTCGTGTCAATAGTTACAATAGTAGAGTGAATATTAGTATCAATAGTTACAATAATACAGTAAACATAGGTCATGTATGATATGTTGTAATATTAAACGAAATAGTCTATATTGAGAAATTTGTCGATATTACCTCGATAAGACACATGCTGTACAATTTGAGAAATGTTTCGGTATTACGTCGATAAGACACATGCTGTACAATTTGAGAAATGTTTCGGTATTACGTCGATAAGACACATGCTGTACAATTTGAGAAATTTGTCAATATTACCTGTATATTTTCTTAGCCATATTGTTGTTACTCTGAAATACAAGTTAACTTACTTAGTCAGTTATATAGTGCCTAAGTAAGTTAATTACTGATATCGGTACTAAGTTGCTGATGGCGATGGCGATGTTGAAGTAATGTTTAATTGTGAGCAGGCAGATATTGGCAGCATATTGGCTTACTGAGACATGCACAGGTTGTCCTCAGTTGAGTAACTTAGATGACATCTGAAATTGTATACGGTTTGTTGTTATCGCATGGGATGGGCGGGATGATCATTGATGCATGTTTAGTGAGACAATATCCCAACAGGCATTGTCTGTTAGAGTTAGTGAGATATTGTCTGTTAGAGTTAGTGAGAGATTGTCTGTTAGAGTTAGTGAGATATTGTATGTTAGAGTTAGTGAGATATTGTATGTTAGAGTTAGTGAGATATTGTATGTTAGAGTTAGTGAGATATTGTATGTTAGAGTTCGTGAGATATTGTATGTTAGAGTTAGTGAGATATTCACTGTTAGAGTTAGTGAGATATTGTCTGTTAGATTTGGGAGTTATTGTCTGTTAGAGTTAGTGAGATATTGTCTGTTAGAGTTAGTGAGATATTGTATGTTAGAGTTAGTGAGATATTGTATGTTAGAGTTAGTGAGAGATTGTCTGTTAGAGTTAGTGAGATATTGTCTGTTAGAGTTAGTGAGATATTGTCTGTTAGAGCTAGTGAGATATTCTCTGTTAGAGTTAGTGAGAGATTGTATGTTAGAGTTAGTGAGATATTGTCTGTTAGAGTTAGTGAGATATTGTATGTTAGAGTTAGTGAGAGATTGTCTGTTAGAGTTAGTGAGATATTGTCTGTTAGAGTTAGTGAGATATTGTATGTTAGAGTTAGTGAGATATTGTATGTTAGAGTTAGTGAGATATTGTATGTTAGAGTTAGTGAGAGATTGTCTGTTAGAGTTAGTGAGATATTGTCTGTTAGAGTTAGTGAGATATTGTCTGTTAGAGTTAGTGAGATATTGTCTGTTAGAGTTAGTGAGATATTGTATGTTAGAGTTAGTGAGATATTGTATGTTAGAGTTAGTGAGAGATTGTCTGTTAGAGTTAGTGAGATATTGTCTGTTAGAGTTAGTGAGATATTGTCTGTTAGAGTTAGTGAGATATTCTCTGTTAGAGTTAGTAAGAGATTGTATGTTAGATTTAGTGAGATATTCTCTGTTAGAGTTAGTGAGAGATTGTATGTTAGAGTTAGTGATATATTGTATGTTAGAGTTAGTGAGAGATTGTCTGTTAGAGTTAGTGAGATATTGTCTGTTAGAGTTAGTGAGATATTGTCTGTTAGAGTTAGTGAGATATTGTCTGTTAGAGTTAGTGAGATATTCTCTGTTAGAGTTAGTGAGAGATTGTCTGTTAGAGTTAGTGAGATATTGTATGTTAGAGTTAGTGAGAGATTGTCTGTTAGAGTTAGTGAGATATTGTCTGTTAGAGTTAGTGAGATATTGTCTGTTAGAGTTAGTGAGATATTGTCTGTTAGAGTTAGTGAGATATTCTCTGTTAGAGTTAGTGAGAGATTGTATGTTAGAGTTAGTGAGATATTGTCTGTTAGAGTTAGTGAGATATTCTCTGTTAGAGTTAGTGAGAGATTGTATGTTAGAGTTAGTGAGATATTGTCTGTTAGAGTTAGTGAGATATTGTCTGTTAGAGTTAGTGAGAGATTGTCTGTTAGAGTTAGTGAGATATTGTCTGTTAGAGTTAGTGAGATATTGTATGTTAGAGTTAGTGAGATATTGTCTGTTAGAGTTAGTGAGATATTCTCTGTTAGAGTTAGTGAGAGATTGTTAGAGTTCGTGAGAGATTGTCTGTTAGAGTTAGTGAAATATTGTCTGTTAGAGTTAGTGAGATATTGTCTGTTAGAGTTAGTGAGAGATTGTCTGTTAGAGTTAGTGAGAGATTGTCTGTTAGTTAGTGAGATATTGTCTGTTAGAGTTAGTGAGCTATTACTGTGTGAGTTAGTGAGATATTTTCTGTTAGAGTTAGTGAGATATTTTCTGTTAGAGTTAGTGAGATATTTTCTGTTAGAGTTAGTGAGATATTTTCTGTTAGAGTTAGTGAGATTTTGTCTGTGTGAGTTATCAAGATATTGTCTGTCAGAGTTAGTGAGATTTTGTCTGTCTGAGTTATCGAGATATTGTCTGTTAGTGAGCTATTCACTGTGGGAGTTAGTGAGATATTGACTGACTCTAAGAATTCTCTACCTTCAGTGTACGTGGTCAACAACCGAGTACATGCTCGAGTGGTCAAGCCAAACATTCCAACCATCAACGGTGTCATTCATGTTATCGACAATCTCCTCCTCTACGTCTACCACAACGCAGCACAGATAACTTTTGATGATAACATCAACTCAACAAGGTATGTCGTGTCTATGTTCAGTTGTTCTTGGTGACAACAGTATCACGACGTTTTCTATTAATATTGACATAACAAATCCTGTCTTTTTGCTCGAAATTTGGTATACTTCAACTGTATAGATTTGATATACTTCAACTGTATAGATTTGGTATACTTCAACTGTATAGATTTGATATACTTCAACTGTATAGATTTGATATACTTCAACTGTATAGATTTGGTATGCTCCAACCTGTATAGTTTTGATATACTTCAACTGTATAGATTTGGTATACTTCAACTGTATAGATTTGATATACTTCAACTGTATAGATTTGGTATGCTCCAACCTGTATAGTTTTGATATACTTCAACTGTATAGATTTGGTATGCTTCAACTGTATAGTTTTGATATACTTTAACTGTATAGATTTGATATACCTCAGATGTATAGTTTTGATATACTTCAACTGTATAGATTTGATATACTTCACCTGTATAGATTTGGTATACTTCAACTGTATAGATTTGGTATACTTCAGCTGTATAGATTTTATATACTTCAATTGTATTGATTTGAAATACTTTTAAATTTGATAAAAGTATATAAATCTGAAATATTTTAACTGCATATATTTGTTTGTATGATAGGACTAATCTTACACAATCTGTTGTATTGGTAGGACGTGTCTACCTCAACATATTTCATTAGAAGGACTTGTCTACCTCAACATATTTCAATAGAAGGACTTGTCTACCTCAACATATTTCAATAGAAGGACTTGTCTACCTCAACATATTTCAATAGAAGGACTTGTCTACCTCAACATATTTCAATAGAAGGACTTGTCTACCTCAACATATTTCAATAGAAGGACTTGTCTACCTCAACAAATTTCAATAGAAGGACTTGTCTACCTCAACAAATTTCATTAGAAGGACTTGTCTACTTCAACAAATTTCATTAGAAGGACTTGTCTACTTCAACATATTTCATTAGAAGGACTTGTCTACCTCAACATATTTCAATAGAAGGACTTGTCTACCTCAACATATTTCAATAGAAGGACTTGTCTACCTCAACATATTTCAATAGAAGGACTTGTCTACCTCAACATATTTCAATAGAAGGACTTGTCTACCTCAACATATTTCAATAGAAGGACTTGTCTACCTCAACATATTTCAATAGAAGGACTTGTCTACCTCAACAAATTTCAATAGAAGGACTTGTCTACCTCAACATATTTCATTAGAAGGACTTGTCTACCTCAACATATTTCAATAGAAGGACTTGTCTACTTCAACAAATTTCATTAGAAGGACTTGTCTACTTCAACATATTTCATTAGAAGGACTTGTCTACCTCAACATATTTCAATAGAAGGACTTGTCTACCTCAACATATTTCAATAGAAGGACTTGTCTACCTCAACATATTTCAATAGAAGGACTTGTCTACCTCAACAAATTTCAATAGAAGGACTTGTCTACCTCAACAAATTTCAATAGAAGGACTTGTCTACCTCAACATATTTCAATAGAAGGACTTGTCTACCTCAACATATTTCAATAGAAGGACTTGTCTACCTCAACATATTTCAATAGAAGGACTTGTCTACCTCAACATATTTCAATAGAAGGACTTGTCTACCTCAACATATTTCAATAGAAGGACTTGTCTACCTCAACAAATTTCAATAGAAGGACTTGTCTACCTCAACAAATTTCATTAGAAGGACTTGTCTACTTCAACAAATTTCGTTAGAAGGACTTGTCTACTTCAACAAATTTCGTTAGAAGGACTTGTCTACTTCAACAAATTTCATTAGAAGGACTTGTCTACTTCAACAAATCTTATGTGAATTGTCTGTTCTCAATATATTTTAGAGGAATAGTCAGCCCTCAACATACGTTGTTAGTCGGAATGTAACAATGCGGGAGGTGTCAATGGTCCATGTAGCATTTCCTGTTTACACTTTTTTTAAATCCTTCCCGTCGTATTTTTTAGAATATTCAGTCATCGTGTGACGCACAATATTTTTTTCACGCCACACTTCCGGTATGTCACTCTTCCACTACATATCTTTAGTAAAATGGCTGCCGTATGTATGTGGAATTTGCCTTCGACTGACAAAGACGCAGTACAATTGTTGCAATCATGAGGAGTACTTGCGAACGAGAAATTATGCGCACAAGGTCATATTATGACATTGAAATACTATTGTAACGATCGCTCTCAACTACAGGACAACGTGATCCCATTTCATGCCATACTAGAAGATATTGGAAATTGCTGACCACCTACATAATGCGACATAAAAAACGTCCTGCATTCAAAACGCCAGCATGTTTATACGCATACAACCCTCAAATTAAATATTCCCTATTCCCATTTTTGTATTGTCTTGACATATTTATATATGTAAAAAAGCCCAAAAAGTATTAAACATTCCTATGGGAAGTAATACATTTACAAATATCCAGCAGAAATTGTCTCCCTTTCAATGTACTTATCAACTACATGTAGTTAACAACTAGAATTTGTTAAATCGGAAAGGGGATTTACGTTAGAAATAGTCTTAACATTGAGTTTAATTCCCACCCCCACTCCTAAATTCATATCTTTAAAATACAAACATCATTAAATTGTTGTAAGCTTTAATCTCCACGCATAGCTGCTATTAGCCATTTTGAATTCCGGCGAATTCCGATTAGTTAGTTAGTCGTTGGATCATCGTCACTGCACTCCAGACCAGTCCATAGGTGCTCAGATCTCTCCTTGAGTGTAGCCGCCATTACACGTTGACTCACGGTCCCAGTACGCAGTTGATTGATCATCATTCTTTCTTGCCCACGAAACCGCTCCTTTCCAGCGACACCACATTTCAAACCAAATTCCTTTATTCTAGTCATGGAACAAGAGTCATCGTCACTTATACAGTCATTTGCTCGTGCGTTTTCCCGCAGGGCGTTCAAAATGTCTGCTCGATCCATCGCTCCACCAACAGCTGTAGTAGCAGCATGTGCGGCACACCTATCTGCTATCGCATTACCCTGGACTCCCACATGTCCAGGCACAAAAATGAAAGTCACTTTATGCATACAGGAATTCTTCACTGCATCCAGTCACTGTTCCCGAATGTATCCCTCCTGAACTTTCATAATCATGCTCATCGAGTCACTGAGTATACAGGTATGCTCGCAGATAGGCTGCGACCAAACCCATTGCAAAGCTTTGGTTACTACCAAAATCTCCATTGTCATGCTGCTTATCGTCTGAGCGAATGCACCACTTTCCTCTCTGATGGTTTTCCCCCACCTTTGAGCGATGAAAGCCCAGGTACTTCTGATGTGTCTCTCAACTGACTCATCTGTATATACATTCATATTACCTTCCCTGGAATTTTCGTCGATTAGAGTGAGTACCTCCGACTCCACTACTGTCGGACACCATTCCATGCATTCTCTTCTGAGTGTTATTATTACTGTGAAGTCTGTCTGACAATCTAAGGGCGCACGACTCCATTACGCACCAGGTAGCATTTCATTGAACTCGCTAAATGTGCATGAACCAAAGAACACAAATATTGACCGTGTAAAATATAGGTAAGTTCGTTTCATATCCCGCTAATTGACAGTATATGCATGGACTATTGATCTAGTATTGTTCAGACGGAATTGTCTGTCCTTGGTATGTACTGTTCAAAAAAAGAAACGATACTTTCTGGAGTTACTTTTATAAAAGATATTCCCTGATTGGAGATCATTCAGCCTATCTACTGTATCCACCTAGTCATTACCTTCTCGTGGTTACCTGAATTGTACTCACCTCATGATTCGTGAAGTCATGAAAGAGATCAAGGTCAAAAACCATTTTTGGCAATAATTCGTGGCAAATTCATGAGAATCCCATGAAACTTAATGAACACAAACCTCTCTGACCATTTAATACATACAAAAGATTGACAGTCCTCGAGTACATTCAGTTGGAAATTCAATGTGCAAGTATGGTTCATCTCACTACAGAACTGCTATACATCATCACTGGCCGCTAACAGACTGGACAATCACAAAGTATAGTAGCCATTTAATATAATTTGGTTAGACTCACCATTAGTCGCCTTTGATGCTATTTAACCAAACTGACTCAGTTGCAGACCGGTCATACAGTGGAAAATCCAGTCACAACTCCTGCCGAAGGCCGCTTCATACGGATGCGTCACCTCAGGAATCGATTTGCATCTGCATCATCCACAGTCCACTTAATGCCAGCAGCTCGTCGAATTTCAGATCAAACGGTCAGGAACCGGCTGCAGGACGCTGATCTTTGGGTTAGAATACCCTACATAGGTCCTATACTTACGGACCGTCATCTCCAGAACGAGCTGCAGTGGGCGAACCAGCAGTGTCAATTGACCGTTGGCAATGACTGGAGACGGGGTTTACATAGTGATTAATAATGTTTTGTGCTCCAGCTACATAATAGACGGAGATGAGTTCACCGCAGAGTCTGTAAGCGCTACGCCCAGAACAGTATTGGTGAGACTTCTCCACATGGTGGTGAAGGTGAGCTGATGTGGGAGGGAGAAAATTGAAGAACGTGTGAATGACGAACGATACATCGCTGTAATTGTTTGTTTTCGCGTCCTTCCAATTGTATCTGCACGAGGGTTGATTTTTCAAGAAGATAACGCTGGACCTCATGTGGCACAACTCACTACCCAGTTCCTTGCCTATAGCGACGTTCAGACCATTCCATGGCCAGCATGTCAAACGACATGAACCCCATAGAACACTTATGGGATGAACTCGACAGACGACTCTGCCAGCAATACGTGACTCCAGCCAATCTCCGACAGTTGTCTCTTGCACTGCGGAAAGAGTGGCAGCCATCCCACAACAACAGATCCAACGGCTAATCGGATCCTTGGCACAGAGATGTCGTTCTCTGATAGAGGCCAGATGAGGCTATACACATTACTGAAATGGAGGCTTCAATCGCAAAGAATAAATGTCCAAACTAAATTTAATGAACATCATTTCATTGTTAAAGTCTGAAAAGTTTTTGATACCACGGTTGAAACATTAATTCCGTAAAATAAAATGGTACACGTTTGAAGTTTGGTGTCCATCAGCACTGCAATCATGTTGCGTTCCTTTTTTAAACAGTATATTTTATATGATTTGTCTGCCCTCAACATATTTTAATGGATTTAATTTTCTGTCCTCAATATATTTTATAGGAATTGTCTGCCATCAACATATAGGAATTATCTGTCCTCAATATATTTTATAGGAATTGTCTGTTCTCAATATATTTTATAGGAATTGCCAATTACAATTACACGAGGCAAATTCATAGACAGTGGAAAACCTCGTGCGAGATAGACGTGAACCACAATCGTCTTGGCGAAGAGTCACTATACACCCGCGTGCCTGGCGACAGATAGGGAGGCTGTCACAGGCTAGGGTAGCACACTCAAACTGTCAAGGCATGCCGAAATCGGATATTATATGCCTACAAGGCGCATAACGGTGGCACAACGTAATCACGCTCCCTGCGGAAATCGCACGGATAACCGTGCTGATTACAATGGTGCGAACGCAACAACAAAATATATTTTGTAGGAATTGTCTGCCCTCAACAATTTAATAGGAATTGCTTGCTCTCAGAATTTTTATACGATTTGTCTGCCATCAACATATAGGAATTATCTGTCCTCAATATATTTTATAGGAATTGTCTGCCATGAACATATATGAATTATCTGTCCTCAATATATTTTATAGGAATTGTCTGTCCTCAATATATTTTTAGGAATTTTCTGCCATCAACATATAGGAATTTTCTGCCATCAACATATAGGAATTTTATGTTCTCAATATATTTTATAAGAATTGTCTGTCCTCAATATATTTTTTAGAAATTGTCTGCCATCAAAATATAGGAATTATCTGTCCTCAATATATTTTATAAGAATAGGCTGCCTTCAATATATTTTATAGGAATTGTCTGCCCTCAACAATTTTAATAGGAATTGTCTGCTCTCAGAATTTTTATACGATTTGTCTGCTATCAACATATTTTAATATAATGACTTGTTTACATTTGTTTTTGAGTGTCAAAACAGTTTGATTGTTCCGGACTCTTATCTCAACAATAATAATTCTTACACTATTTTTATGTATCTTTATTTCAGATCATTTTTTTTTCATCTGTTCTTTGTATTAATTGTTTTGAGAATGTCTCTTTATGTTTCTTTCCCTGAAACTTCAACATAACTGCTTCACTGAAGTGTAACTACACGAACGATTTGTTTCCTCGGACTTAACAATGCTAATTTGATTATCAGTTTGATTTTAATCAAAATCTCAACATGTCTGGAATTTTTTTATTTAATTAAATCAAATATTTTAGATGCACGGAATTAATAAGAATGCAATATAATTACCCTAAAAATTATTCATTTTAATAAAAGATATCTCAAAATATAATCAGAAGTTGCCTAATTTCTTAGACATTATTATAAGTCATTCATTCTATATATTTTTCTGACATTATTCTATGTTTATATTTTGAAGAATGTTCAACAAATGTGTCAAGGTGTTAACGGAAGGCCAATTGAACAGAATGGCTACTCTGACACTTACTATGTTCATTCCTAGTGATTTCGCATTCTCGAAATCCCCTTTGTTCTGGCAAAGACCTCTTTACACTTCTGGCCATTACACCAAGGTAAGAACACACAAAAATAGATGGACAAAGATAGAAAGAGAATAACAAATTAGAGATGAATAGTAAGAAATTATTGATTTAAAGATTTATGCAAGATTATATATTTATATCTATTCGCTAAACCATGTGTTGCCTTTCAGCGTCAGGGGTAGGATAGTTTTCTGGAGATGGTCCACTTGGAGATGTGTGCTGATATATTGTGGAATTTGTTGCCTCTTTTATTTCGGTGACCCCTCGTTTTCGTGGCCTGCCTTCGCCGTGTCTGTGTAGCATAGCTTGCTGTGGTATGCTGTCTGGTGGTAGTCTGCTGATGTGTGCAAACCATTTGATCTGTTTTCTCTTAATATATTCCAAGATTGTGGTGGGCCCGGTTCTTTGTCTAATGTCCTCATTCTTCACTCTTTCTCTTAGTGATATTCCTAAAATTTGCGTAAGCATGCCCTTTCAGTTGCCACATGTTTACGTTTGTCTTGAGCTGTCAATTTCCATGTTTGATATTGTAGCACAGCGTTGACATAATAATCGTTTTGAATAGTATTATATTGGTGTTCAAATCTACATTTTTGTTTGTGAAGATTGTTGTCATTTGCCCGAGGGCTTGGTATGCTTTACTACATCTTTTGTATATTTCATTACTGCTCTTGCCGTCTGTTGTTATGTTTCTTGCTAAGTATGTGAGTGCTGTCACCTGTTTAAGTCTGTTGTTTCCAATATATATGTTGGTGTTTCTTTCTGTTCTTCCTATCTTCATTACTTCTGTCTTTTCTATATGTATCTTCATGTTATAGGTTTGGAATGTATGATTTAATATGTCTATTTATCGTTGTAGTTGCTCTTCTGATGATGCTACTAGCGTTTTGGTCGTCTGCAAATAGCAATCCGTTTAAGTTATCCTTCAGATTGTTTTCTTCCATTGTTTTTGCTACTTTGCAGATGTGATCTATGTATGTTATGATCAATTGGGGGGGGGGAATGGTACACATATCTGTCTCACTCCCGAATGAATTTGGAAATTATCGGATGCACCTGTGCTCGTTCCTACTGCGCATCGACAATTGTCGTATATGCTCTGACATAGGCTTATCAGATGTTGGGGAACTTATTACTAGTAGTCGTCTTCAGAAAACTCTCCATTTTACTACTAGTCATATCTTCTTCTTCTTCAGCGTTCATTCTCAAACTTCTGCTGGATCTCTCTAGTAGCAGGACCATGATTCATTCTAGATTTCCAGCAGGATGTATTCCAGAGAATAGAAATGCGTTGTGTCGCCGTTTAATTTGCGCCAATGGCCCGACACATCCGTCTTTGTCGGACTACGAGTCATATATATATTCGTATTCCTGCTCTCGAACGTGGGTGCTGCGAGCGTATGAGTGTGTGTGTGTGTGTGTGTTTATGTTATAAACAGCGCAGAAGAATGCCATCTTAAGCACAGGCTTGCAGTATCTTACTCGGTTATTGTCAGACTGCAACAGCGTAATACTTACAAGTAATATTACATTTGTATTTTCAGATTGTTGGTCAACACGTCATTTTTGGCCAGACCCTCGATGCTTCCACACTATCTGATGGACGAAAACTGACCATGTCTACGGACAATCTGACCGTGACTGTTGTGCGCAGCGAAGGAGGTGGGGATTAAAATATACTTTGCC
This sequence comes from Meghimatium bilineatum, assembly GCA_034231615.1. Taxonomy (NCBI): domain Eukaryota; kingdom Metazoa; phylum Mollusca; class Gastropoda; order Stylommatophora; family Philomycidae; genus Meghimatium; species Meghimatium bilineatum. The sequence goes on from CM067304.1 coordinate 51,142,454, forward strand.
ATACTTTAGAAGTAACGTAACGTTAACAAATATACCTTCTCTCCTGTATATAATATGTGTGTATATATATATATATATATAAAGAAGAGAATGTGCTCAGAGACAGTAGGAGAGAAGAAACCGAAAGGTAACAGAGGGCAAAAAGATAGAAATCATGACACAACACAATAACAGAAACCAAAAAAAAATATAGACAGGCAGATAGAAAGACAATTGGTCTTCACGTCTATTTCTCTGCAATTACTAGATGCTTACTTTTAATGAGAAAATATATTAAAGTGAGATTACATTTAATCGTCATATTCAGTTAACATTATATTTTTCCTTACGTCACTACCATACATTCTGCCAAAAACTCCGATATTTATTGGCTACCTTGAACACAATAACATGTCTGTCAGAAGTCATGACATTTCGTTTGCGAAATTTTATGCATCACTTTTTTTTCCTTAAAAAAAAGTAATGTCCAGCTTCTATAATTGTCCTACATCTTCACTGTCATAGTACCACAAATCTTCAGCCGCATAATGTCCATAGTTTCTAATTAGTCATACAGTATCACTCAGTTTTAATAGTTTCTCAGTTCAAAAACATTCTCTGTTTCATAATTTCTCAATTCCAAACATTCTCAGTTTCATAATTTCTCAATTCCAAACATTCTCAGTTTCATAATTTCTCAATTCTAAACATTCTCAGTTTCATAATTTCTCAGATCAATACAATCTCAAATGTCATAGTTTCTCTTTCGACAGTTTTTCAGTTTCACAGTTTCTTAGTTTCCTAGTTTCTCTGTTCATTGGCAAGTAGTTTCTTGCATACGCGTTTTCATACTGCTAGTTACTTTATAATTAATTAAATGTAATAATATTAACTAATAATAATAATAATAATAATAATAGTTACACTGGAAGTAACAATAGTTGATTCTATGTCCATGTTCTTATATAGAGATTTACTTGGAGACTGCTGACAAGAAAATAAGGTCCAGGGTATCTGTAACAGACATTGGTGTTACTAACGGAGTTGTCCACCTGCTGGATAACTTGCTCAGCATCAACTTCACCATATGGGAGGCAATGAGTGATATCCCGGCACTCAGGTGAGTTTTGTTTGTATGCATGTATATGTCTCTGCATGCCTTTTTGTATGCATGTATGTGTGTCTGCAAGCTTGTTTGTATGTACGAATGTATGTCTGCATGCATGTTTCTATGTGTGTATGCATGCATGTGTGTAAGCATGTCTGTGTGTAGGCATGTCTGTGTGTAGTCATGTCTGTGTGTAGGCATGTCTGTGTGTAGGATTGAATGCATGCCTGTGTGTATGCAGGTATGTGTTTATGCATGTCTGTATGCATTCCTGTGTCTATGCTTGTATATGTGTACGCATGTATGTGTGTATGTTTGTATGTATGTATAAATGTGTGTATGCATGTATGTGTGTATGAATGTGTGTATGAATGTGTGTAGGCTTGTATGTGTGTATACATATGTGTATGCTTATATGTGTGTATGCTTGTGTGTATGAATGTGTGTATGAATGTGTGCATGCGTGTGTGTGTGTATACATATGTGTATGCTTATATGTGTGTATGCTTATATGTGTGTATGCATGTATGTGTGTATGCATGTATGTATGTATAAATGTGTGTATGCATGTATGTGTGTATGAATGTATGTATAAATGTGTGTATGCGTGTATGTGTGTATGCGTGTATGTGTGTATGCGTGTATGTGTGTATGCGTGTATGTATGTATGCTCGTATGTGTGTATGTATGTGTGTATGCATATCGTGCGTTTCTTACGTAGTGTTTATTATTAAAATTGGATATGGGTATATTTGCCTATTTAATTTCTTATTATAGAAATCATGTTGTAGATTTAATTTTTCGTTTCTCATTATAGAAATCATGTTGTAGATTTTATGTGGTTAGAGCTTATGTTTTTATTCGGGGCTGACAACGTTAAGCGTAGAATTTCTTCTTCTTCTACTTCTTTTTCTTCTTCCTCTGCACTTGAGTTTGTTCCCAAAACTCCTGCAGAGTAGCAGAATGTAGTCTGGAGAACGGAATGAAGTGTAATGTGTTTACATTTTAGTTGTCATATTGCGCCTTTTGGCCTGACATATCCGATTTTGGCATTGATTCTTGGTCGCTTTGACCATATAAGGGATGAGAAAGAAAACTCAACCCCAAAACTTCATTATTCGTCTCTTACGACATGCATGCAAGGTAAACAGTGTTGCTATTATTTTCTCCGCTTCCTGACTTCAGCAACACACTCGTGGTTTTCTATAGTACCTGTTGACCTGCTTCCAAGAAATGTGAACCATGTAAGAGCCTACTCTATCAGAACGTTGTTTGAAATATGATTTTCCACTTCGCTCTGTTTACAAGGCATAAAGTACAGAGAGCATAATTTGTTGTGTCGTGTTTAACAACGTGACTGCGATATGTCCAACATTCTTTTCGAGAAATCCGACTTCAATATAACATTTTAAATCCATTTCACGGTGTAAATATGTGGCAGCTAATACCACACCGCGGCAAATGGTCAATAAGATTTGAAAGTGGAATCAAAGCAAAATATAATCAGTTCCTTTTGTGATGTTTTTGATTATTGTTGTGTTGTCGTTGGTCACTATTTATATACTTTGTGTCGCCCGGATTTCGCCTGCCAACACCGACCAACGAAACGCACTTGAATATTCAACAACAAAATTACCCAAAAGATTTGATTGAATTCTGTTTGTATGTCTTCTATTGTCGAACGTCACACCCCTCACCCAACTCACTTTGATCGCCTTTTACAACGTGTACGGAGGATCACACCGTTACAATTCATCCCTTCATTTTTCTTTTCCTAGAAAACTAACCAGCTCACTATAATCCGATTTTGATAACAATATTTTTAACATGTTAAATTACGTTAATATATTTTGTTAACTTTCAACTCAGGTTAATATTTATAGGGGGAAAAAGACAAATTAAACACTGACACGATCTACAATGTCTCGTGTACAAAATGTCCAGTAAAATTGCCCATTTAACACGGCATTGAGAAATATTGTGTTAGACCCGTATAGAGGTATATGGTGTTAGACCCGTATAGAGGAATATGCTGCTAGACCCGTATTGAGGAATTTGGTGTTAGGCCTGTATTGAGGAATATGGTGTTAGTTCCATGTTTTTCATGACCAACAATATACCTAGAAATGATGTAGTCCGCATCATGTCTGTTGCCTTTACTTACCCACATGATCTGGTACTAATTTTACCCACATGATCTGGTACTAATTTTACCCACATGATCTGGTACTAATTTTACCCACATGATCTGGTACTACCTTTCCTTACATTGTGTAACAAAGAAGCTCTTGATGATTACACATATTTCCAGTTGAACTAGAAATTGAACTTTTGTTGATCACCCGAACAAGAATACAGTTCACTAACAACTGAACTACCACTTACCCAATGTTTCTAGTGCAACAGTATATGAATTCCATCATGATCCCCCATGAGAAAATTACGTTAGTGTAAGAATCTAGATGCTGAAGCAGCATGATTGTATTAACTGTGATGCTATTGTATCAAATTTTATCAATGAATTCGAGGAAATGTTATTTATTTCCGAGAAAATTACATAGATATCACGTACGCTAAATCCTTCTCTATTACCACCTCCCTTTAGGCGTATTTATGACGTTATTGGAACAAGCGTTGGCGATCTCAGACACATCTTTAGCTTAGAATCAGAAACGTTGACAGCCTTTCTACCCTCCAACGCTGTTTTTGATGAACATCGAGATACGATTAAGGCAATGATGCAAAGTGATCCTGACGCCTTCCTGAAGGTAGGTTGTGTAGGCTCTGAAATGGGTGTTGATTTACAATGATAATACTCGAACTATCAAGACCTTACATTTAACATTCGCTAGAATAACCACCCTGTATCGACAAACCCCAATTATATTGTATATCTCCATAGAGAGGCTGCCCATTTGTGGAAGCTATATATTATGTACCTATATAGAGAGGCTTCTCATTTGTGGAAACTATATATTATATACCTATATAGAGAGGCTATGTACTTATGCACCTATATAGATTTTTGAAAGCTATATATTATACTACAAGCAACACCCGGTGTTATACGGGGAGCAAATACGAAAACAGGGTTATATTATACATGCTTTCCACGTTAGAAACATGTGCCTATAAAAGATGTACGATTATTGACGAAATTATTTCCTTTTTACGAATCACACATAGGCCAACATATTTATCCTAAATGGAGCGTGCTTTAAATTAATAAGGTATTGATTTATTAGATTTCTAAACAATAAAACACATTGCCCAACTACGAAAAAGAGCCAACATCTCTGGGGGACGAACATCAAACGACGACAAAAGGAACCGATGCTCTACCGACTGTGATACGAAGAACACATAGTTGAATGCGTAAAATTGTATACTTATAATTGTTGAGTAATCATGACGCAATCGTCACTTGGTAGGATAAGGTATCAAAGTGATAAGTGATGGATTGTTAGACAGATGTGAAATGTTTCATCAATAGAATCATTGTTAAACAAAATAGCAGGAGCGCAAGTAGATTCAATACTTAACCTGTTGAAACAGAGTAAACGTCGATTAAAACAGATTAATAGCCGAATAAAATGAAACAATACTAACTTTTACGGTTCAGTTATCTGTTATCGATATTTTCTTACATGTGTTTGAATTGTGTGCATCGTTCAGAGATGAAAGGTTATCCAATCCTATCAATGGTTAGCTTTGCCGGACAACATGGGAATTTTTAAAATTTCGTATATCGACTACGGGCGAGATTATTACCTAATTAGTCACCACCGTGTCAAATTTCATTTGAAACTGTGAAGCCGTTGTGATTTCTATATCATGCAACACAAACACAGAGTTACGGAGTTAGTCATTTATCTATATAGATATCTCTATATAAAGGCTTCCCACTTGTGGAAATCATATGTTATTTACCTCTATATAGAGGCTTTCACAGTGCAGGATTTACGTATAAGCTATAAAAGCTATAGCTTAGGATCCCAACTCGGTATCTGAAAATCATATTTCACACTGACATATAATCTGGACTTATAAAGAGCCTCATATCTAAAATAGCTTAGGGCCTTATCAAGTCTACAGCCATCCCTGGACTGTCCACTCGTAGAAGCCATAGATTATATACATCTATAGAGAAGCTTCCCACTTGTGTAAGCTATATATTATATACCTCCTACATAGAGAGGCCTCCCACTTGTGTAAGCTATATATTATATACCTCCCTTGTGAGGCTATCCACTTGTGTAAGCTATATATTATATACCTCCTACATAGAGAGGCCTCCCACTTGTGTAAGCTATATATTATATATCTCCCTTGTGAGGCTATCCACTTGTGTAAGCTATATATTATATACCTCCATTGTGAGGCTTCCCACTTGTGTAAGCTATATATTATATACGTCCCTTGTGAGGCTACCCACTTGTGTAAGCTATATATTATATACCTCCTACATAGAGAGGCTTCCCACTTGTGTAAGCTATATATTATATACCTCCTACATAGAGAGGCTTCCCACTTGTGTAAGCTATATATTATATACCTCCCTTGTGAGGCTACCCACTTGTGTAAGCTATATATTATATACCTCTATAGAGAAGCTTCCCACTTGTGGAAGCCATAGATTATATGCCTCCAAGAGAGGCTTCCCACGATATCTCTTGCTCATCCTTCATGTGTAATACATGTCCATTCCAGTGCACGGTCTCGTTTTAATGGTTACAATGAATGTAATGATAGATTGTAACTATTTCAAGCATATTTAATTCATCACATATTTTCTATCTTAGATACTAAAGGGACACGTTATTGTGGGTCATTACTCAACCAGTCTCATTACTGACCATATGGTACTGCATACTTTGTCTGATAAAGTCATCACTGTGATGAGGAAGGAAAGGAGTACCAGTAAGTTTACAGATGTATACTTACAAGTGGTATAGTCTCAATGGTATCAGACTTATGTATATATAGAGATGGTATAGTAGCAATAGTATCTGACCTAGGTGTATACAGATGATATAGTAGCAATAGTATCTGACCTAGGTGTATACAGATGATTTAGTAGCAGTGGCATCAGACCTAGTTGTATACATAAAGGTGGTATAGTAGCAATAGTATCAGACCTAGATGTATACATAAACTTAAATTTTAACTTTATTTTTTTTAATATTATTAGTACAGTTGTGTATATAACATTTTGGCTATATGTTTTTCCGTAATAATTTCCTAAGCAATATGTACATTCAGTAAATTATCATTGCTTTGTAAAGTCAGGATACACAGCTGCCTGCGATTGAAAATGAACAAAGTACTTTGACCGTCCTAGATAACGCTCTGAACCTCTCAGGCACGTAGCGGATATAAACAAGCTATGGAATCATCAGTCACTGTTCTCCTTGCAACATAATTAAGTAAATATGGGGGGGTATATATATAAAGGGTTAAATAGCAGTTTTAGCATGAACAATACACAGGATCGACTTTTATTCCATAGATCTTTATCGTGATTATTATCAAATCAAATAACGTACTTCCGGCATCTCAATTAGTAATCAAATCACACATCAAGTCACGCTAAGACTTTCTTTATTGTTAATATTAACAATTTTATACTATTGTTTTCAGTTTAGCATATTTTTTTCTGTATGTACCCTATTGTACTTTCACGCAAAGTAATCACATTTTCGTTGTTTTAGCCTTTCTTCCTCTTCTTTTGTTGTCTATTAGACATGTTAGTTCTCTACTATATTGATTGCATGTAATCTCCGTTTTATTGCGTGGCTCTATTCTGTATTTTCTCGTCTCTATCTTGATAAAAATCTTTTAATTGAAACGCCTATCTTGTATGTTATTCAGCCTGTAAAACAGTTATTTAACACTTTTTATAATTGTTTTCCCATATTTACTTACCGAAAGGTGCACGGTTTTATTGCACTCTCCCGACCACTGCAATAATATTTACCGTTTGTATACTCTTGAACTTACTGAATCCACTACATTCTCCACTGAGATCAAACTGAATCCACTAAAAACACAACTGAGATCAAACTTAATCCACTAAAAAAAACTCCACTGAGAACACACTGAATCCACTAAAATCTACACTGAGATCAAAATAAATCCACTAAAACTCCTACTGCGATCAAACGGAATCCACTAAATCCTAAACTGTGATCAAACTGAATCCACTAAATTTGTCACTGTCATCAAACTGAATCCACCAAATTTTTCACTAAGATCAAACTGAATCCACTCAATTCTTCACTGAGATCAAACTGAATCCACTAAATTCTTCACTGAGATCAAACTGAATCCACTAAATCCTATACTTGTAATCAAACTGAATCCACTGAAAACTCCACTGAGATCAATTTAATCCACTAAAAACACCACTGAGATCAAATTTAATCCACTAAAAAACTCCACTGAGAACACACTGAATCCACTAAATCCTAAACTGTGATCAAACTGAATCCACTAAACTCTCCACTGAGATCAAACTGAATCCACTAAATTCTTCACTGAGATCAAACTGAATCCACTAAATTCTTCACTGAGATCAAACTGAATCCACTAAATTCTTCACTGAGATCAAACTTAATCCACTAAATTCTTCACTGAGATCAAGCTGAATCCACTAAATTTTCCCTGATATCAAACTGAATCCACTAAATTCTTCACTGATATCGAACTGAATCCACTAAATTCTTCACTGAGATCAAACTTAATCCACTAAATTATTCACTGAGATCAAACTTAATCCACTAAATTCTTCACTGAGATCAAACTGAATCCACTAAATTCTTCACTGAGATCAAACTGAATCCACTAAATTCTTCACTGATATCGAACTAGTCCATGCATTACATCATGCTTGTTTGATCTCATTTGCAGCTATTACTGTAGTTGGCGGGCATGTGATCAGTAAAGTCTATCTTCAGGATATTTACTGCAATAACGGAGTCATACACGTGATTGACATGCTATTACACTCACCAACACAGACCATAGCTGAGGATATCTCTGTTAGGAATGAAGCTGCGTATGTATTGCTTGGATTATCATATGTGTGTGGTTTCATAACTTCTCTAGAAATATTACTATTACAATATTCTTTGGTTTCCTTTTATTATTCATTATTTCAATCTTAAATAAAGTTGAGAGTTTCGTCAATCGTTTCTTTATTTTAAAGCATTTTGTTACTAATTCTAATAGTTTTTTTTTTATTACAAAGCATTTTGTTACTAATTCTAATAGTTTTTTTTTATTACAAAGCATTTTGTTACTAATTCTAATAGTTGTTTTTTTTATTACAAAGCATTTTGTTACTAATTCTAATAGTTTTTTTTTATTACAAAGCATTTTGTTACTAATTCTAATAGTTTTTTTTTATTACAAAGCATTTTGTTACTAATTCTAATAGTTTTTTTTTATTACAAAGCATTTTGTTACTAATTCTAATCGGTTTTTTTTATTACAAAGCATTTTGTTACTAATTCTAATAGTTTTTTTTATTACAAAGCATTTTGTTACTAATTCGAATAGTTTTTTTTATTACAAAGCATTTTGTTACTAATTCTAATAGTTTTTTTTATTACAAAGCATTTTGTTACTAATTCTAATAGTTTTTTTTATTACAAAGCATTTTGTTACTAATTCTAATAGTTTTTTTTATTACAAAGCATTTTGTTACTAATTCTAATAGTTTTTTTTATTACACTACATTTTGTTACTAATTCTGATAGTTTTTTTTATTACAAAGCATTTTGTTACTAATTCTAATAGTTTTTTTTTATTACAAAGCATTTTGTTACTAATTCTAATAGTTTTTTTTATTACAAAGCATTTTGTTACTAATTCTAATAGTTTTTTTTATTACAAAGCATTTTGTTACTAATTCTAATAGTTTTTTTTTATTACAAAGCATTTTGTTACTAATTCTAATAGTTTTTTTTTATTACAAAGCATTTTGTTACTAATTCTAATAGTTGTTTTTTATTACATAGCATTTTGTTACTAATTCTAATAGTTTTTTTTTTATTACAAAGCATTTTGTTACTAATTCTAATAGTTTTTTTTTATTACAAAGCATTTTGTTACTAATTCTAATAGTTTTTTTTTAATTACAAAGCATTTTGTTACTAATTCTAATAGTTTTTTTATTACACTACATTTTGTTACTAATTCTAATAGTTTTTTTTTATTACAAAGCATTTTGTTACTAATTCTAATAGTTTTTTTTTATTACAAAGCATTTTGTTACTAATTCTAATAGTTTTTTTTTATTACAAAGCATTTTGTTACTAATTCTAATAGTTTTTTTTTATTACAAAGCATTTTTTTACTAATTCTAATAGTTTTTTTTATTACAAAGCATTTTGTTACTAATTCTAATAGTTTTTTTTTATTACAAAGCATTTTGTTACTAATTCTAATAGTTTTTTTTTATTACAAAGCATTTTTTTACTAATTCTAATAGTTTTTTTTTTTATTACAAAGCATTTTGTTACTAATTCTAATAGTTTTTTTTTATTACAAAGCATTTTTTTACTAATTCTAATAGTTTTTTTATTACAAAGCATTTTGTTACTAATTCTAATAGTTTTTTTTTATTACAAAGCATTTTGTTACCAATTATAATAATTTTTTTATTATAAAGCATGTGTTACTAATTCTAATTTTGTTTATTTTAAGGAATTTTGTTACTAATTATAATAATTAGTTTATTATAAAGGATTTTGTTACTAATTATAATAAATTTTTTTATTATAAAGCATTTTTTTTACTAATTCTAATAAACCGTGTTGTCTGTATTAATTATTTAATTAAATATTAAACTTTAATTTGGATAATGAATGACAAAAGTCACTTTTTGCGTCAAAGTATATTCTAGAGCAATGGTTCCCAAACGTTTTCGGGCTACCACTCACTTTACAAGACATAAATGTTTAAACGGTCCCCTTCCTACTCACCCCATTATAACAGTTTTCCATGTTCATGACGTTGTTGTTTTTTCCACGAAAATAGCAAACTAACGATGCATTACTGCTTATGCCGTTAAATTATTGAAAAAATTATTTGCTATTAATTACTTCATCTTGTACACAGTTATTGCTAGACCGATTTTGATGAAACAGCCGAAATGTGAAGATTGTAAATGCTCGAATAACATTTTGCCCAGTTTCATACAATGGTTTAAATATGAACATTCGAAATACTTATTAAAACACCATCAAATATATTACAACTAATATCGCCAAATCACGAAAATAATTAATTGTTCAATATATATTATCATTTTCTTCTGTAAGGAGCCACTGTCCTTAGACCGCCTGAAACCCCTCCCCCCACCCAAATTGCTTCTCAACAAACTATTGCCCACCTAGAAGACTTCAGCGCACACTAGGTTCAGTGGTTCAGTGGCGCTTCATAAGTATTTAATATTTAACATTATTATTTAGTATTTAACATTAGAATTTAATATTTCATATTAGTATTTAATATTAATATTTAACATTAGTATTTAATATTTAACATTAGTATTTAATATTTAACATTAGTATTTAATATTTAACATTAGTATTTAATATTTAACATTAGTATTTAACATTCGTATTTTTAACATTAGTATTTAACATTAGTATTTAATATTTAACATTAGTATTTAACATTAGTATTTAACATTTAACATTAGTATTTAATATGTAACATTAATATTTAACATTAGTTTTTAATATTTAACATTAGTATTTAACATTAATATTTAATATTTAACATTAGTATTTAATATATAACTTTAATATTCAACATTAATATATAACATTAATATTTAACATTAGTATTTAACATTAATATTTAACATTAATATTTAACATTAGTATCTTCTTGTTCTTCAGAGTTCATTCTGAAACTCCCGCTGAATCTCTTTTCTACCTGGACAATGGCCCTACTAGATTTCCGGCAGTGTGTATTTCAGAGAATGGGAGGGCGTTGTTTAGCCGTTTTATTTGCGCCAACAGCTCGACACATCCGTCTTCTGAGGATAACATTAGTATTTAACATTGAGTGTTTGTTTTAGGCAATGTGTTGCTGTGTTATGAAACAGACAATGAACACAAATTCGAATGACATGATTCATGTCTTTGAGATGTGATTATACAGAAACGTTAGTCCGAATTGAATGAAAGAGAAACGAACAATTAAGGAACTCCTTAAAAAACTAGAATTAAAAACGAAGTCAAATAATGAAATTGTAAAAATTACACTAATTAGATATTTTTAACCCTATAAAAATAAACTGATGAAAACATGATTAGAAGGTGAGATTTAAAGAAAACGTACGAGATTAAACCAGAAATAAAGAAAACACTTAAGAATATGTCACGAGATGGACACTTTGCATCATTTGAGAAAAACACATCCAGGACAAGAGACGCTATGAGATCAATTTGGAGGCAGAGATGATTTGTATTTTTGTCACGATTAGTGTTCGACTGGTATCATTACATCTCATTGTGCACAGTTAATTATTAAACATTGTCACGATGTCTTAACGTATGTGATTCTTCTTCTTCCACGTTCCTTCTAGAAATCCTACATATCAGTAGAATGTAGTCCGGAGAACGGAATGCATTGTCTTATGGTTAAAAGCTTTGTTGCGATATCTTCGCCTTTCAGTCTGACACATCGGACTTCAGCATGAATTCTAGATCGTTATGACCCTATATGTGATTCAACTGCCTGATCCATCTCAAAACATTCTTAGTCACCTCTTACGACATGTTTGACAAGTAACGGAGTCTCTATACTTTGCTGACAAAAACGAAGTCTCTATACTGTGCTGACAAGTAACGGATGCTCTATACTGTGCTGACAAGTAACGGGGTCTATACTGTGCTGACAAGTAACGGAGTCTCTATACTGTGCTGACAAGTAACGGAGTCTATATTGTGCTGACAAGTAACGTAGTCTATATACTGTGCTGACAAGTAACGGAGTCTATTTTGTGCTGACAAGTAACGGAGGCTCTATACTGTGCTGACAAGTAACGAAGGCTTTATACTGTGCTGACAAGTAACGGAGTCTGTACTGTGCTGACAAGTAACGGAGTCTATATACTGTGCTGACAAGTAACGGAGTCTTTACTGTGCTGACAAGTAACGTAGTCTATATACTGTGCTGACAAGTAACGGAGTCTATATACTGTGCTGACAAGTAACGGAGTCTATATACTGTGCTGACAAGAAACGAAGTCTCTATACTGTGCTGACAAGTAACGGAGTCTGTACTGTGCTGACAAGTAGCGGAGGCTCTATACTGTCCGGACAAGTAACGGAGTCTATACACTGTGCTGACAAGTAACGGAGTCTTTACTGTGCTGACAAGTAACGTAGTCTATATACTGTGCTGACAAGTAACGGAGTCTATATACTGTGCTGACAAGTAACGGAGTCTATATACTGTGCTGACAAGAAACGGAGTCTATATACTGTGCTGACAAGTAACGGAGTCTATATACTGTGCTGACAAGTAACGGAGTCTATATACTGTGCTGACAATTAACTAAGTCTGTATACTGTGCTGACAAGTAACGAAGTCTCTATACTGTGCTGACAATTAACTAAGTCTGTATACTGTGCTGACAAGTAATGGAGTCTCTAAACTTAGCTACCCATTCGGGCCTCGTCAATACACACTGGCAAACGCATGTCATTCATTTCATTCAGACACATGACCTGCATAATTCACATTTTTCTTTAGACGCTGATCGCGAGTGTTAAAACCAGAACATCGATGTCTAGTTCAGAATACAAAGAATAGAGTCGCTGTCTTCGTTCCAGGCATGCAGTAGCAGGCGATACAGCAAAGTTAAAACCTGTCACCTGTTTTTTGTTTGTTAATGCATCATTGTCGATGCATGTCTTATCTCGACTCCTTACTTTTGTCTTCTGTCTCCCTCTACGGCCCGTTAAATGGAACAAATTATATGGAACAAATTATATGGAACAAACCAACTGCTCACAAACACATGCATATATCACACAATGGGATTGTGTTAAAGGACATGATCCCATGGACAGCTGGATCAGCTACCGACTTCTGTCAAATTCTCTTCAGTGATGGCGAAGAAGATATGTAGTCTATCGGGCATCGAACCGTTATCCTTTAGTGTCAGACTCCTAGGTGGCGGGGGATGCTATATACGTCATTGCAATTGGGTCGACAGATCTGACAGAGGAAAGATGAGCTGGGTGGCCAAGAGGGGTATGCTACACTCCTGCCAGGACGTGATAATCCTGGGATACCGTCACACTGAAATGTTTGGCGACCGGATATGCATTCATAAACACCCTCTCCTAAAACAACCATGCATTTGAGACCAAAACCGTATGGGAGTTCTGGGATCCTATTGGCTGTTCAACTAAGGAGCACCTTTTTTGTCTGAGGGTCTATGGGCTAGCCAAGAGGTGCCTACCCACAACTAAAGGGATCACTTCATCTCGATCTTCATTATGAGTTAAATCCCGCATATATTTCCCAACGGTGCTAGGTATTTGTACTTGCTGGTGAGCAAATGTAACAGTATCATACTAGAGATACATCAGTGCGAGCCTTGCGATTCTTACTTGACTGTTCAACCGTACATCACAGAATACATTTGTATAGAATACAAACCTACCTACAAATCATATCTGATTTGCATTAACTACAAGCAGTATGATTATGAAAATTATGGCAGTGACCACACCCTTGAACTGGATGAGTACACCGATGGCAGCTCATATCTGCATCATTAGTCACCCGATGAGTATAATTAAAAAAAAAAAATACAAAGAAGTGCATTCGAGAACAGTGGCTTGAAGCAGTTGAGAGGTCGAAAGTGAAAGCGTCACATTCAGTTTCGTGCCTGGTCATGTGGATATTCAAGCCAGCGAAAGAGCGGATCGACTGGGTTACGTTGCTTATGTGTCTGGTGGTAGAGCAATGGATTCCGTGCATATTTTGTAATTTTTACGAGGAATAATACAAGCAAATTAAATTATTGTTGGCGATAATTAATTTTGCATATCCAGAACAGAAACTGAGATTTAAATATGGTGCTGAGAAGAATGCTTGTCAACCAACAAGGAACTGGATCTGTCGGTCATCGTGTAATGTTGGATACACTCAATGGACGACCGGAACACTTATGGACGTGTCCTGAGTGCAATGAAGACGATCAGACGACAACCTAGCACACTAACTTGCTAGAAAGGCGTGTTGTTTAAAACTCTGCTTTCACTTTTTCTGTAAACGTATCAAACACCGCTTGCATTTTTTAGACCACCATTGATAATATTTGAATTAATTGTTGCATTATCTTCAAAACATATAAAACATACATGCGACTTATCGAAGACAAATCAGAAAACCCTTTACAGAGCTATGTGACATTGTAGAAAGGTGGAAATAATACTATAAAGAAATGAACTCGAAGCAACCTAAAGATTACTTAGGGAACCAACTAAGAACAGATAGAAATACACAAGAACCAGAACTTGCAATATAATCAATTAGATCTTCAATTCGCTTTAAGAGAGGAAAAGCAGCAGGTTGTGACGACATAACAGCTGAAATAATGGAAGCCAGCGTTAATATATTTTATCAGCAATGCAATAAGATATGGAGAACAGAAACTTGGTCAAGGGACGGGAAACGTTCAGTATACATACCAATACCCAAATAATGTGATATGCATACATGTTCAAATTATTGGCTTAATCAGCCAAGCCAGTAAAATACTTTTGCACATTATAATGAAAAGATTACATTACAAGATGGAAGATGAGATCCATGAAGCACAAGCAGGTTTCAGAACTGGCAGAGGCACTAGAGATAATATATTTAACATGAGGATGATGATAGAGCAATGTAGAGAATATTATATTGAATTGCACGCGTGATTTATAGACTACACCAAAGCATTCGACTGTACCAATCACCATCAATTATGGGAAATAATGAACGATATGGGTTTCCCAAAATAAATTAATAGAAGAGCTGTATAAAGACAAAGAAGCAGTGGTAAATGTGGAGGGTACAATGTCGGAGTGGTTCAATGTACAGAAAGGTTAAACCTTGTCTCCATACGTGTTCAACATCTATGCGGAAAATATAATGATAAACGTGAGACAAAAAAACAATGAAGCCTGATTTCAGACCCGTAAATATAGGCGGTCTGCAGATACCAGAAATTAGATATGCAGACGACACGGGGCTATTAACAACAAACGAACACGACCTACTGAACATAATTAAGTCAGCCCAAAAGTTCAGAGAACAGCAAAACTTGTTTTTAAATATGAAAAAGACAAACATAATGACAACTGACAAAACTAAATCAAGACCCAAAATTAATATTGAGAACTTCAATGTAGAAGAAGTGACACATTTTGATTATTTAGGAACTAATATAAACAATGCGGGGGACTGCGCAGTTGAGATCAAGAGAAGAACGGCAACGACGCTGTACAAATGAAACGGCTAAAGAAACTATGGTAGAGTACTAACATAAGAACCAAGTTGTGTTTACTACGAACATGTTCCTTTTCTGTGACGACATATGGATGTGAATCATGGATACTAAACAAAACAGTGGCAAAGAGAATAAGATAATTTGAATTAAAGTGCTATAGAAGAGTTGAGAATACCATGGATAGCAAGGAAAACAAACTAGGAGGTGTTAATAACAATTAACATCCAGTAAGGCTGGCTTCTGAATTGCCCACTTTTCCACTGCCCCTCTCCCCTGGATAATTCTGGGGGCGGGGGAGCCTCTCAGTTAGTTGCATGCAGATCGTTTCATCGACAGCAGAAGTTGCGACTTTTTAATCTCCGAGTCACCAAAGTTGTATGAAAGTACACGTAATATTAAAAGTCGGAATGAATCACCGGACATAACATTTTACACATGCGCCGCTGTCAGAGTGTCGATATTATGTGCTCCCGTTTAATACGACCCGCCAACATACGCGTTTATTTCTATCCACAATGATATAACATTTTGATAGGTAGTTACTTTACAGTGTCTTATAACCTCTGAGTCTAGGATTTTTCAATTAACGTAATGTGAAATATTATATACTAACATATGGGTGCGAGTCTTGGACAATAAACAAACTGGAAAGTGGGAGATTGGAGGCAACAGAGATGTGGTTCTACAGAAGAATGCTGAGAATACCATGGACTGCCAGAAAAACTAATGTAGAGGTATTAAAAGAGTTAAATGCGAAACGGACCTTAATCAACAATATAAGAAAAAGGCAATCTTCTTTTTTTGGCCACTTCATGAGACAGGCAGGTTTAGAGAACAGAATCACAACAGGCAAGATTGAAGGCACCAGAGACAGAGGGCGACAACGTGAGAAAATATTAGACAGTTTGACAACCTGGCACGGCAAAGAAACAACAACGACTTTGATACATAATACTGTGGACAGAGAGCTGTGGAGAGCCATGACCGCCTACGCCACCCGGCATGACACCTGATGATGATGAATGTGAAATAACATCCATAAGTCATAATGTGTATATGGCCTATGATAATGTATTGTTTATGTCGCATGTTCAAATGTTCTAACAAGTATTTTTATGTTGTTCATACTTTCTTTTACAAGTAAATTCAAGTAGGAAGCAAGAGGATAAATTAACATTCCTTGAGACTATTTCTGTTAATTTCAACAATTTTCAACATTTCCTTTGGACTAGGGTTACCATACGTCCGGGTTTCCCCGGACACGTCCTCTTTTTATGGACCTGTCCGGGCGCCCGGAATTTTTTCCAGAAAAATGGCTTTTGTCCGGGTTTTTCTCCGTCCGTCCGCCCGTCCCCGATACTCTCTTACTTACTTTTCTGCGCTATATACTTTAATCTATTATTAATAGTGAAATAAACACGCGCGCCAGCTATATTTAGCTCAATATTAACATTAGCCATCAGAACTTCTGGTTCCGTTAGCCATTTTCAATTTTTCGTAAACACAACGCATTTCGCATAGCAGACGGTAACGCGAGTTCGTTAGTGATAACTATTAATTAATAAATTTCTGAATTGAAGATTAAACTTAAATTTTTTTCAAATAAGATTTATAAAAATTCCGAAACTCAGCTAACACTCAGTAAATACAAGTTTATAATTAAATAAGAACAATATTTTATGTAGTTTAACTTTAATTTTATTTGTGCAACACTTAATATTGGCCATATTTGATGAAAATTGTGTGTATCCTCTTTTTCCATCTGACAATTATGGTAACCCTACTTTGAACATAAGTGAGTAACCATCGTCGCTGATCGGTTTCTCTGGCTACCTGCATTAACCACATGTTTCTTGTTACTATCTGCAGTTACTCGAACGTCCTGATTTCCGTACAGAAAGATGATCTATATGACCTTCATTCCATGAGCACTAACTATACCTTGTTTGTTCCTAACAATGATTCCTTCGGTTATCTCCCTTGGCGCATACATGAGCAAATGTTTAACCGTAATTTCAGTGAACAGGTTAGTTTGATTGATTCATTTATTTATTTATTTATTTATGAACTAAATAATTTCTTAATTTATTGTAGTTTAGTACATTGGTACTGCCCACTGTGATTACCGCAGATGTTCCCTATTCTAAATATAGCATAATTTCACGTGCCAACAATATGACGTCATTTGTGTACACTATAAAAAGTTGTGTCACTGTGAAATAAATATGTCTGCGACAGTTAATTTTTCACAATTTGTTTTCCGTCATAATAGCCCAGTTTACAAATATTACAGTGTGATACTAACCCTAACTCTATTAGTTTATTCGTTAATCCTAACCCTAATAGTGTATCCTGCAACAAATATAGCCTAATCAAAACCCTAACAGTTTATTCTCTAATCCTAACACTAACTTCTTATTATCTAATCTTAACACCAACAGTTTATTATCTAATCCTAACACCTACAGTTTATACTTTAATCCTAACACTAACATCTTATTCTCTAATCCTAACACTAACTTCTTATTCTGTAATCCTAACATTAAAAGTTCATTCTTTAATCCTAACAGTTCATTCTCTAATCCTAATAGTTCATTCTCTAATCCTAACACAGTATGGGAACAAAAGCAAGCATGACATATACAGTCTATAACCAATTCATCGAATACAGTCCAAAACCAATATTTTATGAGTGAATAGATGCGAATGTCGCGGTGAAATGGTGGTTCTCCATCTTCGTTGACGAAAACCATTGCAACCTTGTTAGATGTTGATTTATTATAGCGACGTTGATCAGATTGACGTTCACACTTGAAGATCATGTTTACTATTGGGATTTCTCTTCCAATTTGAGCACTATTCTGAATCTCTCTTATTTCGATATCAAACAAACTGACACGACTGTGCTAGTCTATTGTGTTGAGGAAAAAATTGATCGATTTTATCAAGAATTTATCTTTCGCATGTAGCATTTGCTGAGTGTGCTTGTAGAACGTCTTGCTGCTTGAGTTCTGTCCACAACATACAACTGAGTGAACTGTGGAACTTTATTATATAGCGGTTGTATATGAGAAGTTCGATGATAAGTTTGTCCATGAACTTTTAAAACATATGGACATCGACTTTGACCATCCGTAATTTTTTATCCCATTGATGCGAAAGAAAGAGCGCTATTATACGAGCGAATATTTTATCGAAAATGTGTGTATTTAGGGTGTGTATATCAGAGAGCATCAAGCGCATGAACTCGGGATACTCCAGCTTATTTCCATGGATGTCTTGTGACTTTGGAAGCATGATCTTTCCCTTTCGGCAACAACCTATAAACTTCCCATCGTTAGGACGTACGTCCAAAAAATCTCTAGCACCACAAAATTGACATATAATAGCGACAATTTTACATTTATGTGCAGCAACATGATATTCAGCCAAATTTGCTGCTTCATTTGAAATTGCTTGATTTCAACGCATTGTGACAATGAATGAGCCTGAAGCTAGAAGTATCTGCGTGTGCTCAACAGTTTCATGCTGTCTGTGACGACGTTGGTATTCTCTATTCATAGCGTGTCAATTTTCTCTTTGCGCTGGTGATTCTAGCTTAGCTCAACGCTATTACAAATGACCCTATAACATGTTGTAATACGCAACCAAGGAAGGTTTAGTATGAGGATGGCTGTAATATACCGTCGAAAGTCAAAGTGATTTTAAAACATCCTACTAAATCGTATGCCTTATTGGAAGCCGCAAACATCGTAGCTTACATGTAAACAGACCACTGTGCAACCTTTTCTATTATCTGAGCTATATTCTGTCAATATATATATATATCAATTGATGAAGACCGAAGAAGCAGAAGACTGACAGAGGCAGACCATCAACAGTATAATTTATATAGAAAATGTATGAGCTCTTATATCTACCAATAAGGAAATCAACGCCATAAAAATGTCCAAGAATATTCATCTAAAAAGTAACAGTTTCAGAAAATGGAAACATTTAAATGGGGAATTTCTATGGCCAGACACTCGGAAATCGTTAAGAGATGTATTTCAGATACAAAAGAGTATCTGCATTAGTACCATTAACTTTGCTGTTCAGAGAATGGGTACAAGTACAATTAACATTCATGGAATCTGTGTTTATAATGTCCATAAGTCCAACTAATATTCATGGTTTCTGTTTTTATAATATGCATAAGTCCAACTAATATTCATGGTTTATGTTTTTATAATGTGCATAAGTCCAACTAATATTCATGGGTTCTGTTTTTATAATATGCATAAGTCTAATTAATACTCATGGTGTCTGTTTTTATAATGTGCATAAGCCTAACTAATATTCATGGTTTCTGTTTTTATAATATGCATAAATCCAACTAATATTCATGGTTTATGTTTGTATAATCTGCATAAGTCCAACTAATATTAATGGTTTATGTTTTCATAATGTGCATAAGTCCAACTAATATTCATGGGTTCTGTTTTTACAATGTGTCCAACATCATTCACGATGACTGCGGTTATGACAAAAGTGGAGGTGTTGAGAGAAGTGTGTCCAGAGAGAGCTGACCTTCATAAACCTTCATGATATAGGCTTAATCCTCACATTTTAGAGCATTATGACAATTTTAGTTTTCATACAGGTCGTTAGGGCCCATATTGTCAAAGGAGAGACTCGAACCTTGGATCAAATACCCTCAGGCAGCTCGCTACCCGCTATTAACAATGTTATTTATGTGCTCAAAAAGGACGGCAGAGGTATGTCACTTACTGCATATAGTTTTTACCAGACATGCATTTGTATTCTTCATACTACATATAGTTTTTACCAGACATGCATTTCTATTCTTCATACTATTATGATGAACATAAAGATGTTGACTCAATTATAAGACGTAGTTTGCACATGATTTCCTCTATATTATCTTCTACTTTGTTTCTTAATCCACATATATTTATATGTTTTGTGCGTTTCTTGATAAAGGACATTATGTTGAAACGTTGAATATGTTTTGTGTATTGTAATTTTATTTTTTCTTGTTTGCACATTATTACCTACTAGTTTTAGTGATAGTCTGTCGTGTCTAAGTGGAACTGTTTTTAAAAACCTGTGTTTTACGTAAGTACAATTGTTGTTACGTTTCACGCAGTTATCTTATATTGATTGTCGTATGTTTCCTACGAGCGTTTTAGTTCTGCACTATCTGTTTGCTAGACCTGTCAGAATTTTGTTTCAGTGTCTCCAAACCGTGTTCTAATCTATCCCATTCAGAAAATAAATCTCATATTCCATTTAGAAAATATATATATATACAGGACGTGATGACCTTGTGATACTGCTGCAATAGAATGCTTCTCTTCGGTAACTAAAAATGCATTCATGAACCCGCTTAACAAGGCTACGCCTTTGAGAGAACCTTATAGGAATTCATGAATCACTACGATTACTCAACTAAGAGGACTTGTAGTTATACTTTGTCAGGAAGGTTATGATCTGTCAACAGATAACCTGTTTACAGTTACATGGATTATTTCATCACCATGACTACGAATGTTATTGTAATATGGATCCTCTCACTGCAAAGTGTTTTTGTGAAATTGATCATGTAATTGAGATGTGTTTTGTTATACGAGTCGTGTTACCGAGTTGTGTTATGGGTCTTGTTAATGTACTTTATAATTTGTTTATATGGGCGCTGTTACTGAGATATAAGGACTTTTATTGCATATGTGCATTGGAAAAGTCCGGCTTTGTGGCGGCGAGATACAGAGCGCAGCTGTGACGACCAAGGTACCTCGTTCAATCCCGTCCTACGCATGTGGTTGCGTCTGTGGGTCTCACCAATGGCCCACTAGACATACCACCCATGCAACAGAAAACCTAAGTGCCGTTATATTGAGGTTATCTTCTTAGAGAAGCTTCATGGCACATCATCTATACAATTATGCTTTTATGTGTTGTTGAAATATTTTTCATTTTTACCTGAATATATATGTATGCACCCTCTGTGGTTGGGAGGGAGCCAGAGATGTACTGGGCAGCACTGGGAAGTAGGAAACTGACAGCACTGTTTTTTCCTATGGCTGAAACCCATCATAGAGGCACAGTGACTCAGGACGTGACAATCCTTTTGACTTGAACATTTGGTTGCATGCCTGGAGCAATAGAGAAGTTCGGCATAACCAGTAGTCAATTGGTGGCGGGGAATGAGCACAGTGAACCATATCTTGGCTACAGTGGCTAGGAGCAGTGCATAGGTTGAAACCTACCTTCCTGGAGGTGTGATAGTTATTCTCTGGCTCTGTTCCTGGGTGAGCCGAAAATCCACAGACTTCCCAGCAATATAATGCCATTTAATGGCATTAGGTCAAATGGCATGAGCACATGAACCACTGGATCTGCAACCAACCAACCACATCCCGTCCAAAGTAAGTGTGCATCCAGACCAGGTCAGTAAGCAATGAAAATCTGCTGAACATATTTATATTCCCTAGAAAGTCAAGACAGCCAAATATTTCTGGGTTAATGGTTACGACCTTAATATGATATGTTACCAAACAGTGGAACAGACTGCACAAATCCACATGAGCTATTTAAATAAGATGTATATACTGCATTGAATATCTCCCATGTGATGAAAAGTGTATAAAATGTGTTCGATATCTTTAAGAAAGTGACCATTTAATAGCAATTTCTATATTATTATAAAATATTATTCAAGCATATCCTGTGTAGGACATTGTTAGCCACTGTAATCTAATCTGTAGGTACCAGTAATATATAGACATTACAAACAATGGGGACTGTTGGATTTCTAACTATGAGCAAGCTCGACCTAATTGTGTTTGTGGGACACGCACTCTAACCACTCTACCAGCGAACTGATAAATTATATAAACAAAGATAGAACAATAAATGATATGAACAAAATGAGATCAATAAATGTATGTTTCATTTTAAAGATTCATCAAAAGTTGTTTTCTTCTATGATAACATACGAAATACAACCAAGAAATGGAAATGTGGATGGATGGGTGGGTTGGTTGGTGGAGTGATTAATGAATGGGTGGGTTAATGGATGAATGGGTGGGTGAGAGAATTGATGGGTGATTATTCTTTGGGTGGGTAAGTGGGTTGATTGGTGAGTGAGTGGATGCGTTGATGGATGAATGTTTTGATCGGGAGTAGATGGTTGGGTGGGAGGATGGATGAATGGGTAGATAGATAGATGGTTGCAAGATAGAAAAGTTCATGCTGAGAAAAGATTGGTGGGAATTATTGAATAACTTACTTGTCCAGAGCATTACATTGATATGCTGCCCTAGTCATACTGCGATCAGAGGAAATGAGAGATCTGACTTATTGGCAGGCCGGCTTAATGCGGCGATAGACGGCACAATGTTCAGAAAAGATAATGCAGACTTGATCAAGGAAGTAATAAAGTCATTTCAAGATAAAGATGCTGTCAATGAGGTTGAGAACGTACACATATAAAGAATGTCAGAAATGGGAGTATCTAAAGGGGAGGGAAGGAAAACTATTTTTATAAAGCCCCGAAGATCAAACAATCAACACCTTCCGGGACTCTGAGTCTACATAAAATGGGATGGCTGCTGGAACGGAGGCGGCGCATTTATGAGAGTGTCCCACGTGATGTGAGGCTAGTTTCTAATCAAGAATCAAGAAACCAAGAATGGATGCATGCATGAATCCATGAATGCAGAATGGCGGAACTGGTGGACCGTGTGTTTGTCCTTTTCCAGAAAATATTTTCTTATATGATCATTCTTCTTCTGCAGTCTTTGTTTCAAACAACAACGTCATGGCCGAGGTTGTCAAAGCTAACATTCCAGCAGTTAATGGGTGGATACACGTCATTGATAAAGTTCTGACAGTCCCGTACGAAAGTGTTGCTGATATTTTGGCGACAAGGGACGATGTCCGGTAAGATTGATACCAAAAAGTAGTTCTTTAACGTGAGAGTAATTAGTTTCTATCCGTAGTCAAAGTTACTGACGAAATTATTCCTTCTCTACTTCAATAGTGAAATACCATCGGCATTTATGCATTAATTTAAATACCACAACTAATAAATTTCCATGATCCACACTAGAGCCCCACAGTATAAACAGTCTCCACTTCATTACTTTCATCAAAGAGCACAGTGAAAAACATTGTTTATTTATGAACGAAAAAAATGATTAAGACAGTGACATAACAACTAACAGATTCTCAATATCGATCAGTAACAGACAACCAGTGCGAGTTATAAGTTTCTAATACATTGGTGCTCTTTTACGCAGCTACGGTGACTTATTTTTCTTTTTCTGCGTTCGTTCTCAAACTCCTGCAGACTAGCAGGATGTAGTCCGAAGAACGGAATGCGTTGTGTCATGGTTTACAGCATTGCTGCGATATCTGCGCCTTTCGGCCTGACACATCCGACTTCAGCATGGCTTTGGGTCACTGCCCCTATGTGGGATGGGATAGCCAGCTCCATCCCATAATCTCCTTAGTCGCCTCTTACGACATGCATGGAAGGCTACGGTGACTGTTATTAAGAAGTCAAATGGAGGTTTACCATTGCATAAAATAAATTGATTAAGAACATATCGCTGGGCAGCAACAAAACTAACTTTTCTAAGATATTTCTAGTTGAAAAATATGGATGTGAATCTTGAAAAAAGTCACCAATAAGGTGATAAAAGATATTACATCATTTGAAACACCATGTTACATAATAATTATCATAACACCATGAACCAAAAAGATTAATAGGGGTATTTTAAGTGAATTTAAACTTAAAGAATACCTACTAAACAACACGGTTCTCTCTAAAAAAAAATTCCAATATTTTTAAAGACACGACAAACAAAAAATGGCATCCTAGAAATGAACATAATGGATGTGATGACGCCAGGGCAATGAAAAAAATCGGTAGTCCACTAAGAAAATGGACGTAAAATATCAAAAACATTAAGAACATGACATAGAAGCAGGAAGATTGTATTAAAATCAGCAGCAACTTCTAAAAGATGTGGTCACTGCAACATCCTGTCCATGATATTCTACCTGATGATGATGAATCAATGTTCTAAGTTTTCGTTTAATCCGTGGATGATTCGTAGTGAACATATATAAGTATCACTGACCGCAGATATATCTGGATATCTCTCAAGTTCTATTAAGACTGGCAATATTAAGAGGCACCGCAAGCATAATGCGCATGTTAAAAGAACCTTTAGGTATTCTGAAATATGTGAATAAACTATGACGTGTCGCTATAAATATATAATATAACTTTTAAATTTTCTACAAACGAGAAATTAGAAAAATAATCAGTATTGCTTACCATCGTAGTGTCCTGTGCTGTCTCTGTGCCACACGTTGTGTCATTTTTGAATTTCTCATTCATTTTTGCCCCAATCCCAGGTGATCCATGATACATTGACAGAGATGAACTGATATGTTGACAGAGATGAACTGATATGTTGACAGAGATGAACTGATATGTTGACAGAGATGAACTGATATGTTGACAGAGATGAACTGATATTCGGTGTCCAAGTCATTCTAATTTTGAATATTTTTTATGAATTTGTGCTTTTTTTATTATGTGGTTCTTGAGAAAGGTCCCTTTTGGACCATAACATGGAAAATTGCCCTTGTTCTTTATTTTATTGTTATTTATTTATTTTTTACATTGATAGTTAGGATTTTATAGTAACCTTTCACTGTATTCAGTATTTACCACTGATATGTTGACATAGATTAATTGATATGTTGACATAGATTAATTGATGTTGACATAGATTAATTGATATGTTGACATAGATTAATTGATATGTTGACAGAGATTAATTGATATGTTGACAGAGATTAATTGATATGTTGACAGAGATTAATTGATATGTTGACATAGATTAATTGATATGTTGACATAGATTAATTGATGTTGACATAGATTAATTGATATGTTGACAGATATTAATTGATATGTTGACAGAGATTAATTGATATGTTGACATAGATTAATTGATATGTTGACAGAGATTAATTGGTATGTTGACAGATCTAACAATATACAGATTATACCTTCTGTGTAGGGTGCTTCATCTCAAATCATTGAGCACCTCTGATAATTGGAATATTCTTGGTATCAAGTCAAGCACTGAATGTTATCAAAACAAACATTGTGTAGATCGATAAACATAATTCATAGAAGAGTAAACAGTATTTATTTCAGATATATAAACATAATGAGGAGATATATAAGCATAATGAACATATAGGTAAAGGTAAAGGTAGGTCCCATGGCATCTGACGTCGGGGATGAAGATAACTCTTCATGTACTAAGCCGCAGCAACTATTAGGTGGGGTGGCCAGTTCCCTTCCTTGCTGTTTTTTTACCTTCCCTAACTCATGCGTCAGGTACTCATTTACAGCTGAGTCGACTGGAGGAGTGGTCGTGTCAAGTGAGAAATCACAACCCGGACTTTTTTTTAATGTCCGTACGTGGTTTCGAACCTGGCACGCTGTAACCAGATGATAGCAAGCAAGCTCACTATCCACTAGGCTACCGCGCTCCTCAATGAACATATACATCAGCATAATGAATATATATATATATATATATATATATATATATATATATATATATATATATATATATATATATATATATATATATATATATATATATATATATATATATATATATATATATATATATATATATATATATATAATGAACACACACATCAGCATAATGAACAGATATATAAGCATAATGAACAGATATATAAGCATAATGAACAGATATATATGCATAATGAACAGATATATAAGCATAATGAAAGATATATAAGCATAATGAACAGATATATAAGCATAATGAACAGATATATAAGCATAATGAAAGATATATAAGCATAATGAACAGATATATAAGCATAATGAACAGATATATAAGCATAATGAACAGATATATAAGCATAATGAACAGATATATAAGCATAATGAAAGATATATAAGCATAATGAACAGATATATAGGCATAATGAACAGATATATAGGCATAATGAACAGATATATAGGCATAATGAACAGATATATATGCATAATGAACAGATATATAAGCATAATGAACAGATATATAGGCATAATGAACAGATATATAGGCATAATGAACAGATATATAGGCATAATGAACAGATATATATGCATAATGAAAGATATATAAGCATAATGAACAGATATATAGGCATAATGAACAGATATATAGGCATAATGAACAGATATATAGGCATAATGAACAGATATATAGGCATAATGAACAGATAGATATGCATAATGAATTTCAGCATAAATAGTTTATTTATTTATAATTTGCTGTTTAATTTTCTAATATTTACAGACTATTTCACCAAATGTTGAGTCCACTTCCAGAGTACAAAGATCTTCTGACTTCCTCACTTCGTAATGTGACACTGTTCCTTCCATCGTCTCGCTATATCAACACGGTCAGTCCAGACAAACTGGCTAGGATCAAAGGAGATGTCCATATACTTAGAAAGGTATAAGCTTCATTTGTGTTGTAAGTCAGTGTTCTCAATATAAGTCATGTAACTCTTTTGGTAGGGGACCACAGTGCTTTGCGAGGGAGGGGCATAAAGATAACATTGGAAATTGGGGACCCACATACCCTTTTCTGGGGAG